>MJHO01000132.1:348933-605476 GCA_002076135.1 Xerophyta viscosa | reverse complement strand
GGCTCGTTTTCACCCCTACGACTTAGCCTAGAATTTAGTTATTATACGTATTTATAAACACACAACTCTTAGTGGGTTGTAATATGCATATCCATATGTGTCGAGATCAATATCCAACAAAATATTTAATCTTTTTATATTTTATGAAAGATAATACAGACTTCTAAACATATATAAATTGAATAACTGAGACTTGTTAGTTAGTAGAACTTGATCGTATTAGTCGTGAATTTATCAGCTATAATGGACATTTAAAGTAGACCAATATAGATAATATTTTCGAATAATGTGCGTTCAACCCCTGCTTTTGAAACCTTTACTTATTCAGCTCCTCAACTTTGTCATTTCATTTTTGGCCCCTTCATAAAATCGTGGCATATCATTTTGGCCGCTGTATTAGTATTTTTTAAAAAAAAATTTAACGTGAAAATTATAGATTTTAATAAGATCTACAATTTAATGTTCAACATTATTCTAAAAAATGCTTCTAAATAGATATTTTGAGGCTCCGAATTATTAACAGATTTTGGATCTGGTCTGTTAACATGCTGAAATTTTGAAGCCTCAAAACATCTATTTAGAAGTATTTTTTGAAAAAATATTACATATAAAAGTTATAAATCTCATCAAAATTCATAATTTTTAAGTTAATTTTTTTTTAAAAAAAATACTAATAAAGCAATTAAAATGGCATGATATGATTTTGGAGAAGGGGCGAAGAGAAAAAGTGCAGGGCTTGACCGCACGGATTTTTGCCCCTGCAAGAGCTGAAAGAAAAATCCGTCCTAAAATTTTTCGCAAAATTATAAAAATGGTGAATTATATATCAGCCCTCTTATTTCGAAGGCCGAACAAATCAGTCTCTAAAAATACGTTTTTAAGGATTAATTTGTTATGTTTGAAATTGAGAGAGACTAATATGCAAAAACACCTTATAAAAAAGATATTGAAATCAACGGTATCTTTTTGGTAGGTGAAGCTAACTTTTATAAATGTGAAAAGACAGTCAAATACGTGTACTTGTAGGACGAAAATGAAGAACATGAAGAGTCAAACAAGATCATCTTTTAGTGATGTTTGGGAGCCGCCCAATTAATTATTTTTTGTTTGATTTTCTTAAAAAAAAAAAGCTTTGTCACAGATTATGACAGCTCTGCATACCTATCTATATATTCCCTTGTTTTGCAGACATAATCACGGTGAAGAAGAAGAAGACGAAGAAGAAGAGAGCAGAAATGGTGGCGGTGGAGGTTGCAGAGTCGTTAATGGTGGCGCCGAGCGAGGAGACGCCGAGGCACAGACTTTGGCTCTCCGACCTCGACAGCCTCTCCATTTGGGATCACACCACCACCTTGTACTACTTCAAGCCTGATAACTCCATTAATGGACGTATTACCAGCTTCTTCTCGCCGGAGGTGATGAAAGAGTCCCTGAGCAAGACGCTTGTTTTGTTCTACCCGCTGGCGGGGCGGCTTGTACTCGACGAAAATGGCAGGCGCGAGATCGATTGCACTGGCGAGGGGTCGCTGTTTCTGGTTGCGCGCTCCGATTCGACCATCGATGAGCTCGGAGACGATGTGCCTTCCGAGGAGACGAAGAGCGCGTTGATCCCGTCGACCGGCTCCGGCGATCCTCCTTGCCTACTCACTATGTTTCAAGTGAGTAAACTCATTGTTTATTTGAAAATTCAGTGAAGCTCAGTAATTACTTCCTGTAGAAACATAGTAAAATAGGTGGTGTAGATCAAATAAAAAATTATCCTTCTTTTTATGCGGAGCCTGTGCGCTAGTTCTTGTGGTGCCTTAGCTGAATAATGTAATCTATGGTTGTTTAACTAACTTTCTTGCATGTATGTATTGCAGATTACGTTCTTCAAGTGCGGTGGTGTGTGCTTAGGTTCCGCCATGCACCACGCCGTCGCCGACGGCGCCGCCGCCCTGCACTTCTTCAAAACCTGGTGCGACATCGCTCGCGGTGCGGCCCTGGGAACCATCACTCCTCCGTTCATCGACCGCACTGTCCTCCGCGGCAGAGAACCGAAACTCAGCGATCACGTTCCCTTCGCCCCGGGCCCTTCCGTCACCGATGCGATCAAGCTTTCAAAATTCCACGTCGACAAGATCAAGAACCTCGCTCATCACGACGGCGATCGGAGAGTCTCCACGTATAAGTCCGTCGCCTCCCATATCTGGCGGTGCGTTTGCCGCGCTCGCCGGCTTTCTGGCGACATGGAAACACGAATGTACTCACTGATGGATTTCCGGCGACGCGTTTCGCCGCCTCTGCCCTTCGAGTACCTCGGCAACGCAATCTTCGTGGTTTCAGTCAGTTCAAAGGTCGACGAACTTCTATCCAACCCATTGTCGTTCGGGGTGCAGAGGATAGGGAAGACACTGGCGGAGGTCACCGTTGCCCCGGCTTCGTCGACGTCCAGCGGAGATGAAGACAGCCGTGCTGGGGTAAAGGGGATGGAGAAGAACGAGATATGGGTGACGAGTTGGCTGTCGATGCCGTTGGACGAGCTCGATTTCGGGTACGGGAAGCCGACGTTCATAACAAGAGCATCGGATAGTTCGCCGGGAAACTTCTATCTGGCCAACAATGGCGCCGGAGGTATTACTGTCGTTGCTACGTTGGAGCCGGAGACGATGCCGGCGTTCAAGAAGATGATCTACGAGAGCTTAGAAGGTGCAAATGGAATAATATAAAGATACATAAAATGTATACACTACATATATATGGTGATCAAGTTTGCGTATCAACCCTAACTTATCACCTCGTTTGTTTCTGCAACTTTGGTCGCACCCATCCCAAACAACTAGTATTTTTGTTTTGTTAATTTGGTAATAAGCCTCAAGCATGTAAATTTTCTTTTTCATCCAATAAAAGTTGTATTCTTTTTTCTTTTAACAAATCTATCAGTTAGTTTTTTTGAGTAACGTTGCATGTCAGGATAATTCGATTCTAGCGGACTTGCCCACACATTATGTGTTTAGCTAGCTAGCTTGAAGGACAATAAATAAATAAATAAATAATGCGTATATTTACAAGCTGTAGTTGTGGCATTTTTACAAGGTGCAATATGGTCCAAATTGTATATTTAAGTTTTCTCAAAAGTACGTAACGACGAGTATCTATTCTGGCAGCCAAAATTCCGCTCCTTATAGCTCAATCGCTAGACTACTCGCTAGTGGCATGTTTTTTTATCGTGGTGTTGGCAAATCAACAAAGTCAAATTTGTCGTCGATCGATAAAGGGGCTTTTACGTATCGGCTTCTATTTTCGTTTTTCGTGCGTTTTAAATTCTGAAAATACGTTTTCAGGAGCTGATTTACTTTTTCTTTTTGCAAATCAGCCCTCCCGAAAAGATAATTTACGAGCCCTCAAAAATAGAGAGGTTGATACGCAATTATCCCATCAATAAATCACACATTCGTTTTAATAGAATATTTAGTATATGTGGATTTTGAGATTGGATCCCCTGTGGTAAAAACCACAGGGGATCGCCTTGTGGCGTAAATCGTGGCCACAAATTAAGTTCGTACGTATCACGAGAGTTAATATAAAATTTTCGTCGTCTTATTTGACCTAATTTTAAATATTTTTATGAAGCATGTTGAACTACAAAATTATAGATTTCAATGTAATATAAAACTTTGTAATTAAAATTTTAAAAAAAAAATGTCAAATATTGTGTCAAAATGATGATCAAAATTTTTTTTATTATCATTTGACGTAGTATTTGACATTTTTTCGAAAAACTTTCAACTACAAAGTTGTAGATCACATTGAAATCTATAATTTTGTAGTTTAAAATATTTAATAAAAATATTTAAAATTAGATCAAATAAGACGACGAAAATTTTATAATACATGCGAACTTAATTTGTTACCAGAATTTATACCGCAGTGCACCATAAAGGTTCCCATTCCGTGGATTTCTGGGTTATGCGGTTGCATGCACATTCTTTGTTTGACTATCTTTTTGTGCCCTTTATGATGGTGTATATGTAACAAACCCTTTGACTGGCGGCCAAAAAAGTTTGACTCTGGTTGGTGGAAGATCTTTTTTTTGAAGATTTCTTCAGAAACATCTTTCTTCTGTAACTGATGATAGCACCAATATAATTAGAAAATGATGTGTATCGAAATATATACCATACACTCGATGTTTGATATACAACTTTGATTATAACATGAGTACTGATGACCATGATATAACAATGATCATCTTTTATAGTTGAAACTTTTTTTTTCATTGTTATGAAATATTTTTCGGTGAAAATTGGTTTAATGTTATGTAATGGTCGTAGATAAATCTACTGATACAACGGATTAGTTACATTAATAAGGGATTCTCACCTTTTTGATGTTTAGACTTAGATAATCACAAAGAGCCACTACAAAAGTTTCTTTATCAGGAACCAAAAGCTGAGAATTTGAAGATAATCACATACTAAATAATATGTGATTATCTTCAAATTCTCAACTTTTGGTTCCTGATAAAAAGACTTTTGTCCTGGCTCTTTAGATTTCCAAGGACTAACCGATTTACTTTTGCCACATAATAATAATAATAATAATAATAATAATAATAATAATAATAATAATAATAATAATAATTTCAAAATAGTCTAGATACAGGGACAGACAGTGGCATAATGGTGAGTGCAATAAGGGGTCACTTGTGACATTAACAAATAGAAGTTATGTTTATTATTGGAGTTATTGGAGTAATATCAAACATTCCCTGCTTTTCAAAACACCGACAACTCAGCCCGTATGTCTGAAGAGAGTTGCAGCCAACAAAGAGGATTTGAAGTGGATGAAAAATCCATGTAATTATTTACCTTATTGGCCAAATTTCTTTTTACTTCCATGAATTTACCAAAATATGCATTTAATCTTGAACTTCATTTTGTGTCCATAAAAATTCTATACTAAAAAAAAAATGTTTGTAATTATTTACCATCAGCTTTTCGTTCGCGACCATCAATTTGCTGACGTGATAACTTTTTAATTAGTTTTTAACTAATTTTTAGTTATTTTTATCTTTAGGTGCAAATACATCTTTTAATCTTATTTACGGTTTTTTTTTCAAAAAAATACCAACATAAAAGTTGTAGATTTCGATGAAATTTATAATTTTCATTTTCAAACTTTTTCCAAAAAAATATTTATAAAACGTTGTTTAAAATAGTGGGTAAAACGGTTAAACTTTGGAGTCCCAAAACACATCTTTAAAAGTATTTTTTGAAAAAAATTTGAACATAAAAAATGGTAGATCTTATCAAAATTTATAATTTTTATGTTAGAAGTTTTCTGAAAAATACTCTTAAGTATTTGTTTTTAATAAAATACTTATTTAACCCTTACAAAGTTAAAAAAAAAAAGAGCTAAAAATAGTTGAAAAATCACCATGTCAGCAAATTGATGGCTGCGAATGAAAAAGTTGACGGCAATGCTATCACGAACGTGTTTTTAAAGTACATGATTATCGTAGACACGAAATAAAGTTCAGAATTATAAAAACATATTTTTTTGCTAATGTTTAGATGACAAAAAAATAATTTGGCCTACCTTATTAGTGTAACATCCTCTATAAATGGATAGGAGCGTGTAATATGTGGTATTTTGTGCTAACCAACATAAAAATTACTTTGTATTATATTTTTTCTTTTTGTTGATGAAATCCAAACTTGACATGGTATCAGAGCTAAGCCGCCGCTGCCGTCATCATAGTTAAGTTGTCGCATTCCACTATTTTGAGAGACAAAATTTCTACTTCCTCCATCAGTGTTATCGTTAGTTATTTCTTTGTTTTTATTTTCCACAATGAGCGGAAGTTATAAGATTTGATTGTGTTGAATCTTATCGTTCAGTCATTTGGCAATCTTATCTTTTACGAGTTTGATACTTTCAAATATGTCATTAGCTTTGTTGATTAATGGTGGATTAAATTTATCTGCTGCACAAATTTGTTAGTTGAAATTAGACTCTACTAACTATTTGTTTTGGACTGGTGCGGTTCTTCCGTTTATCAAAGGATGTTTGTTGCTTCACCATATCAATGGGAATTCATGTACACCACCAATGTATATCCTAAATCCCTCGAAAAAAGTAAAAGAAGTTGTTGATGGACAAAGTTTTGAAGCATCTGATAAGATTATGAATCCAGAATATATCAATTGGAGAGCTACTTGATTTAGCATAAAATCTAATTGCCACGTGGCATGAAAGCAATAGTTGAAATATAAGAACATATGGATATTAAAGATAATATTCAACTAACCTTAGCCGAGAATGATAGCTGAGAATATTAAACTAACCAATAGTCCGGCATCATTAATGACTCCGCTGGAAGCTGCAGTGAGTTGCTTAGGTGTTCTCTTGGTACTGTAAACGCCGTTGACTCCGCTGGTACGTTAGGGACCATCGGCAGCCGTCGAGGGTTTGGATTTGGTGTAGATGTGAAGGGGATGCTGGGATCCTTCTTCGTCACGGAAGGGGAGAACGATGGGAAATAGGATCATGTTAACCATTTGTGTATTTAAAGAGTTCTCAAGGGGCTATTATTGCGAAACCGAGATTGTTGGAATGTTAATCGACAATTACATTTATTAGCCTGTATTTTGTAATTGTCGAAAATAGCTTTGTGCCCGTCTTTATATATAGTGGATGCTCTCGATTGTCTCTCTTATGATTTAGAGAACAGTCCCCGTGGTTTTCTCTCTTTTAGGGTTTCCACGTAAATCTTGTGTCACTTTGCATTTACTTTTAATTCCACATGGTATCAGAGCAGATCTGAACTATTAGATCTGTGAAGTTTTAATCTCAATCGTTGATCAACCCCATCAATTAGAGCTTGCTTTTTTCTTTGGTTCTCTCGCTGCCACCGCCGCCGCCGCGCTCATCTCCGTGGGGGGACTTGTGGTTGTACGTCTTGCCGTCTTGCTGCTGACGTTGCACTTCCGCCCCGCGTATCACCGATCCTCACAGTCTTGCTTATCACCGTCACCTTGTCCAGACTGCCATCGTCGTTTTCCTCGATTTTCCAACACAAATCAACAGTGTTCTCCTCGATTTCCCATCGTCGTGCGGTTGATTGAGCGCCGCCGCCGTCAAAATGGGGACGAAGCCACCGCTGCTACTTCCTCCGTCGCTCGGCCAAATCCAATTGCTCGGCTCCAAGCAGGCTTGCTCCGTCGCTGGCCCAATTACTCGGCCCAAGATCTGATTTTCTGATCTTGGCTACAAGATCAAGCAAATCCAATTGCTTGGCTACAAGATCAAGCAGATCCGTCGCTGACCCAATTGCTTGGCTACAAGATCAAGCAGATCCAAATCCTTGATAAAGCCTACAAAATCAGATCAAATTTTCTGATCTAATCAGATTTTCTGCATCCATGACTTCCGCAGGCTTTGAGGATTCACGACTGACGAACATCCTGTTAAATGGCAAAAATTATCTCCCATGGGCTCGATCAATCACTATTGCCTTAGGAGGAAGATCAAAATTGCATCACATCGAAAAAGATTCTCCTTCGGAAACTGATGAAGCTTATACAAAGTGGCGTACAGATGATTACCTAGTAATGTCATGGATTTTTAAAACTATAGAACCTGATATTTCTGAGACTTTTATGTATGCAGAAAATGCGAAGGATTTGTGGACATCCATCCATAACTTGTACAGCCAACAAAACAATACTGCCAGAATTTTTGAATTACAACGAGAACTATCTAATGGCAAACAAGATCCTAACAAGTCCTTTACTGAATACCTTGGTGACATTCAAAAAAAGTGGGAAGAACTTCGTCTCTACAGACCATTCACCACAGATGCTAAGGAACTAAAAGCTCGAGAGGAGGAAGATAAACTTTTTCAACTACTTGCAGGTCTGAAGGAAGGCTATGAGGATCTCAGAGATCAGATTCTGCGCACTGTTCCTCTTCCCACTATTACCAATGCTTGCACTATGATCTTGCGCGAAAAACAGGCAAGAAAGTAATTGGCACTAAGCAGAAAGTAGAATCTACTGACTCCAGTGTTTTCTTGACCAAAAGAAATAATGATACTGGTGGAAGAGGATCTGGCACTACAAGAGGTCGTGGACGTGGTCGAGGAGGTAACTCGCGACCTCAATATTACTGTGATCACTGTAACAAATCTGGCCACTCCAGAGAACGCTGCTGGGAGCTTAATCCTCATCTGCGCAAGGAGAAAATAGCAGCTTTAGCAGCAGCATCTGATAATGAAAAATCAACAAGGTTAGTAGCAGACCGGAAAATAGTACAGGTCCATCAGAATCAGGCACGCAACTTTTTGAGCAATTCAAGAACTGGCTGCACAACAAGAACGCTCAGCCTGGTTCATCTTCTATGACTCATACATCTGGTAATCTCTCTACTTTTTTATCTACTTCTAATTCGAATTACTGGTTGATTGATTTTGGTGCTACTGATCACATGACCTCTAACCTTCATGTTCTTCATGACATAAAACGATTTCCTCTCAGTCAATCGATTTGTGTAGCCAATGGGGAAAGAATCCCAGTAAAAGGAGTCGGTAAATTCGATTTATTGTCATCTCCTGCAGATGTTTTATACATTCCTTCTCTGACATCAAATCTTTTATCTGTCAGTAAAATTACGAAAGGGTTGAATTGCAATATTATTTTTTTCCCTCATGATGTGGTATTTCAGGACAGGAGTTCAGGGACTATGATTGGAATGGGTAAAGAATGCGGAGGACTTTATGTGATGGACGTCAATATCAAACATAAAGCTTTAAGTACGCAAGTGGATGAGTCTTGGCTATGGCACCGTAGATTTGGACATCCCTCAGATGTAGTTTTACATAATTTGAATTCATCTTGGCATTTAGATTCAAAAACCTGTGATGCATGTCATTATTCGAAAGAGCATAGATTACCGTTTTATCGTAGTTGTCATCAATCTAAGCATTCTTTTGAAATCGTTCATTCAGATATTTGGGGACCAGCCCCCGTTACTTCTCATGACGGCTATAAATATTTCACTATTTTTATTGATGACTATTCCTGTACTACATTGCTACAATTGTTGAAATCTAAAAATGAAGTGTTGAATGTGTTTAGAAGCTTCTATCACCTTGTTCACACTCAAAACAATAGCAAAATAAAAATATTGAGGACTGACAATGGCGGTGAATACACCAGTAGAGATTTCTCTAATTTTGTCCAGACCAATGGTATTATACATCAAACTACTTGTGTAGGCACACTACAACAAAATGGCATAGCAAAACGCAAAAATAGACATCTATTGGAGGTGCATTTTTATTGTTTCAAATGCATGTTCCGAAAACTTATTGGTCTTATGCTGTGTTGACTAGCTGTTATTTAATAAATCGCATGCCGAGTAAGATTTTGAATAACTGCTCTCCTCTAACTATGTTACAAGGAAAACAACCCGATCTTTCATATCTTCGGGTTTTTGGATGTCTATGTTTTGTACATCTGCAGAATCAGGGAAAGTTGGATCCTCGAGCCAGGCGATGTGTGTTCCTAGGCTACTCCATCACACAGAAAGGATACCGATGTTATGATCCGCAAGATGACAAACTATATGTTTCCCGGGATGTCATTTTTCTAGAAGAACAACCTTTTTTCAGTGATCACGCTCAGGGGGAGACTTATTTACAGAGTCGACCTGATCACTTCATGCCCTATGTGAGTTCAGAGAGTTCAGAGATGTACCACTCAGAGACAGAGCCAACACAGTCTTCTTCTTCACCTCCTGGTGCTTCTGGAAGTGAGTCACAGTCTTCACAGGCTCCACCTCCAAATAGTTCAGCAGAATTTTCCCAAGAATAGGATACAGATACAGCTATAATTCAGAATAGTTCAGATGTACCAAGCCAATCTATAACTCAAGGTCAACCAACTACACGGAGTGGTCGAATCATTAGGAAACCTGATCATCTTGAAGACTATGTCACTTATCATACGGTAACTTTCCCCATACAAAAGTTTATATCTTATGATAGAATCTCTGATGCTCATGTTAGCTTTCTTGCAAATCTGGATAAAGAAAGCGAACCTAGAACTTATGATGAAGCAAAATGCTCTCCTAATTGGGTAGAGGCTATGAATTGCGAGCTTAGGGCTCTTGACAAAAATCACACTTGGGAAATATGCAGACTGCCAAGTGATAAACGCTCTGTTGATTGTAAGTGGGTATATAAAATTAAATACAATAGTGATGGATCACTGGAGAGGTACAAGGCTAGATTGGTTGCAAAGGGTTTTACTCAAACATATGGTATTGATTATAAAGAAACCTTCGCACCTGTAGTCAAAATGAATACATTCCGTGTGCTTTTATCTGTTGCTGTCAATCTGGGTTGGCCCTTATTTCAGATGGATGTGAAAAATGCCTTTTTGCATGGTGAATTAGAAGAGGAAATCTATATGAAACTTCCTCCAGGACATACTTTGGAATCCCGCAAAGATATGGTTTGCAGATTGAGAAAATCAATATATGGCCTCAAACAGTCGCCAAGGGCATGGTATGCTAAATTGAGCTCTACTCTGATCAATTTCCAATTTAGATCTTGCTCATCTGATTCTTCTATGTTTATTAAGAAGGGACCATCTGGCACTATTATTATTCTTGTCTATGTTGATGATATAGTTGTCACAGGTGATGACTCGAAGGGCATCCTTAATCTCAAAAGTTACTTGAGAGATAAATTTGATATAAAAGATCTTGGTGTGATGAAGTATTTTTTGGGGATTGAAATCGCTTATTCTGCATCAGGCTGTTTATCTCACAAAGAAAATATACGCTTGATTTGTTGAATGAGACAGGGAAGCTTGGTACTAAGCTAGTGGAAACACCAATGGACTACAAAGGAAAGTTTACATCGAATGACAAGCCACTAGAAGATATTGGAAGGTTTCAAAGACTTGTAGGTCGCCTCATCTATCTAACAATTACAAGGCCTGATATTACTTTTGTTGTGAGTTATGTTAGTCGATTTATGAGTACTCCTAACCAAGGTCACATGGACATGGTTGAACGCATCCTTAGATATCTTAAGGGAACTCCAGGGAGAGGAATATGGTTTAAAAAGGAAGGTCATCTTGATATCACATGTTATACTGATGCTAATTGGGCAGGAGACCTTCATGATAGGAAGTCTACTACAGGTTTTTGCACGTTTGTTGGAGGCAATCTCGTTACCTGGAAAAGTAAAAAACAGAATGTGGTTGCAAGGTCGAGTGCAGAGGCTGAAT
This sequence comes from Xerophyta viscosa, assembly GCA_002076135.1. Classification (NCBI taxonomy): domain Eukaryota; kingdom Viridiplantae; phylum Streptophyta; class Magnoliopsida; order Pandanales; family Velloziaceae; genus Xerophyta; species Xerophyta viscosa. The sequence continues at coordinate 594,194 of MJHO01000132.1, read as the reverse complement.
ATAGGGCTATGGTTTCTACCACAAGTGAACTAATCTGGCTTAAAGGCTCGTTACAGGAGATGGGATTTAATCCTCGCATTCCTATAAACAGGTTTTGTGATAATCAAGCAGCGCAACACATTGCGTCCAATCCAGTCTTCCATGAAAGAACAAAACATATTGAAGTTGATTGCCACTTCGTCAGAGAGAATGTACAAGCCAACGTGATTGAAACTCCTTATATTCCAAGTAAAGATCAACTTGCAGATGTGCTTACCAAGGCATTGCCGAAACAACAGTTTCAGGAAATTATATCCAAGTTGCGCTTAATCAATATCTTCGCTCCAACTCGAGGGGGAGTGTTGGAATATTAATCGACAGTTACATTTATTAGCCTGTATTTTGTAATTGTCGAAAATAGCCTTGTACCCGTCTTTATATATAGTGGATGCTCTCGACTGTCTCTCTTATGATTTAGAGAACAGTCCCGGTGGTTTTCTCCCTTTTAGGATTTCCACGTAAATCTTGTGTCACTTTGCATTTACTTTTAATTCCACAGAGATCAGTTAGGACTGTTACTTTCGCCGGAGACTGCCTCAGACTCTGCTGCTATCTTGCAATTTTTTAAGGAAAAATACCATATTAGCCCCTCAACTCAAATTATAATTAACCCATCTCTCATGATTTATATATAAATATTTTAACCTTTTTTTCATAATTTATGTATAAATATTTTTTAAAAAATTTATCAATATAAAAACTATAGATTTTGATAAGATCTATAACTTTTGTATTAAAAAGTTTTCCAAAAAATAATTATAAATAAATATTTTAAGATTTCAAAGTTTTAATGGATTATCTAATAACCCGTTAAGATATGAAACCTCAAAACACCTATTTTAGAAATATTTTTTGAAAAATTTTACAATATGAAAATTGCAAATTTTGATTTGATCTATAATTTTCATATATAATGTTTTTGGACAAAATACTTCTAAATAAGTATTTTGTGATATAAAAAATTAACAGATTTTTTGAGGGGCCTGATTCGTCCGAGTTAAAAGTAGAGGAGCTGATATGGCATTGCCCTATTTATTTATTGACCAACCACGAGTGTATAAAAAAAGTATCTATAATTATTTTTTTTTAAAAAGTTTAATATAAAAATTATAATTTTTATGAAATTTATAAAACAAAATTTATTATATTTTTTTAAAAATAATTCTAAATAGCTATTTGGAGCTCCGAAATTTACTGAATTTGAATATTGGATTATAAAACTATTTTAAAATATAATTTAAATCAGGCCAAAATTTAGTAAATGTCCCTCTACTATTTATTTTTGGGCACTCATGCCCCTATACTTATTTTCGTAACTTTCATAACCCTTTACTATTAGTTTGGGAACGCGATACCCCTAAAGAGGATTTATGTGTTAATTACGCTGATATGGCACCAATTAAGTATTATTTAATTACTTTTTTAATATAAACATGAGTATTTTTTAATATCCAACTAATATTAAAAAATAATAAAAAATATTAATTAGTGCCACGTCAGCAAGATTAGTGACGTGTCCGTTTAATTAATCGAATAAGGACATCGTCTTCCTAAATTTGAAGTAGAAGGGTATGAAAGGTCCCAAAATAAGTTGAAGGGTATGAGCGCCCAAAAATAAATAGTAGAGGGGCATTTACTAAATTTTGGCCTTTAAATCCGTTAAAATTTAGAGTATCAAAACACCTATGTAGAAATATTTATTAGAAAAATTTATAACATTAAAGTTGTAATCTAATCAAGTTCTATAACTTTTACATTTAATTTTTTTTAAAAAATAATCACAAATAATTTTTGGTTTACCATATGCTCGTACATATGGTGATCCCATACACATAAGATCACCGTACGCATGGCATATGGGATTAAAATTGTGGAAGAGCTATTTTATCTCACCGTATCATATTATCTCACAGTTAAAAAGAACAATGTCAGAAAAAATTCATGAGTTTCAAAACTCATAAATTAATCTTGTATTTGAGAAACTTTCTTGATAATATCTCTAGTTAAAATTTTGAAATCTGAGGTTTCGGGTGATTTTGCCTACTGCACCTAGGACGAACAGTTAGGACTTCCGTCTTATGGTAATTTTGCCCACTGCGTCTAAGACAAACAGTTAGAGCTTCTATCTAAAAAAAAATAGAGGATTCGGGTTTGAAACCCGTAGGCATCGTCCGTAAAGATATTGGAGATTTATCCTTTCTGTGTTAAGTAGAGGATAAAATGGACGTTCGAAATCTATATACATAGAAAGACTTGGACTTTTCAGTTGGTAGAATATAGAATGGTGCCATTTGTATATTTATCTATTACAGCGGTCGTATAAAATGAATCGATTATAAATAGAATTTTTCTATGTTAAACTCAAAAAAGGGATGATTTTGAATCCGGTTTCACGAAGATAGTTCCTCACTTAAACTATATGAAGTGGTTTTGTTATTATTTTGTAGATTTGGGATGTTTAGTATATTACATAATAGTTAAAAGTTTATATAGCTTCCAATATAGTTCCATGAAGATATATAGTTCCTCATTCAAAATATTCGAGGCGATTTACCACCTACTCTCTTATTATTTCGTAGATCTCGAAGTGTTTCATATCACATAATAGTTATTAAATTTTAGATAACCTTAAATCTAGTTCTATGAAGATAGTTCCTCAAAGGTGATTTACCACATAGATGGAGGTTATTCGAAAAGTCACTCGACGGTTTCGTAAAATGCGAATAAGACTGATTCGAATGTTCATTAACGGTTGATAAGTACTTCATCTTCTTAGATCCACTCGAGATAATACGGATGTGGTGTAGTAGCCAGTCCCAAAGTGGCTTCTATATTAAGATTTTTCGGTTATTTTAAAAATATGAGCTCACGAAATGTGGCCATCATTGTTATTTTTGCGAACATAAAAAAAATGGAAAATAGAAAATAAATGTTAGAATTTGCCATTTCTGTAAGTCTAAAGTCTGTGTCTATTTGTCTTCAAAGAAAAATTGTGAATAATTTGAACAAGAATAAAAATAAAAAAATACTTTTTTAACATCTCTAATAACTATCGGTACTTTTCTTAAGACGATATGCAAGGAAGAATGTGTGTATTTATAAAGTTTGGCTGCGTATATTCTATTCATTTTAGATTTTTATCCGATGTAACTTTTTACTCTATTTATCGTAAATCTTGCTGTTTACGCATCAAATTAATATTTATATTTTTACTGATTGAGAAACTAAGACGGATTCTAGCATAATATGTTTAGTCGTAATATTATTGGTATTGGAGATGGTCGGATTCTGGTTGTATATATATATATATATATATATATATATAATATTATTATATATATCTTTCATTATCTTAAAAAAAAAGAAATTTAATAAATAGTAAAATAAATCCAAAGGTTATCATCTCAAGATAATATTACACAGGGCGAACGGACGAGACAGTAGCTAGCGCGCACGACGACCATGGAGGGGCTGAAGCTCATCGAAGCTTCAACTTCCAGAGCTACTCTCCTCTCCGCCACCGCTCGCCGTCCGCCGCCACGCTCCTCAATCCGCCATTTCCATAGTAACTCACTCAATTTTGAATGTTTTCGAGCTTTGTTGATTTTGCTATCAATTTCGTTTACTTTTGCAGTTGATAGTTCAATCGATGAGTGTGTATAAAATTCTTAATCTAAGTTAGGTTGCGCGTTCAATTGAATAATATTTGGCTGCAAGCATGAAAGGCTGCGAACCAGCTTCTAGCTGATTTTTGAGATAATTTTTTATGGTATGGAACTAGAAAGTGGCATATGTTGGAAATAATTCGGTTTCAAGTAGAAAAAAGATACAATAATTTTAATGATAACAATAAATTGATGTAACAACAAAATAAAATCTCACAGTTTAAATTTACAAAATGATAAATAATAGATAAACATATATCAAGGTGTCGCAGTGGAATTCACAGATAATATTTCTTCCAATAATCTGCACAAAATAAAACAAACAAAATAAATTAATGAGTTAAAAAAGGCTTAGCTGGAATTGGTCGAAGCACGCAGGAGCGCTAGTCCCAATCGACTAATTCGCCGATCTGTCGTGCAGATTAATCCTCGGCGTGTCGATGGAGATACGACGACCCTTGTCCTCTTCGCACGACTCAGAGAACAAGTTGAGATTCCCCGTGTAAGTAGTCCTTGATGCACCAAATGAAAGCTCAAAATTCGTAATTAATTTTGCAAAAGCTTTTGAAAATTTTGCTTGCAATCTTTCACTGTTTTCACTTGTATATCTACCGAATGTGTTCTGTAGTATATATATATCTATATATCAACACATCAAATTTCTATTATAATTAATTACCTACAAGAGTGGATCTGAGATCCACTCTTCTTGGTGCTGTTGACGCGGTCCAATGACCGCGTCAGTAGCTTTATTATTATTATTATTATTATATTATTATTTTAAAAATAATATTTATTTAATTTTTAAATAAAAAATATTAATTAAAAAATAACATTCCCCCACATGATTTAAAAATTAAAGAAGTATTATAAAGCGGTGCATCAAGGGCTAAACATTATGCATGGGCATAGGTACCTTCCGGGTTTGAACCTACGCTTAGTGACATTTGAATTCATTCGCAAAGGACTCGATGGACGAACCTTGAATCGGCCTTTGTTTACCGAACTTCAACAAAAGCACACAAAATGTAACACGGTAAGAAGAATCTCGCGGTTTGTGCACTTTACTCGGTCATGCGCACTAGTATCTCTTCATGTGTGTTTTAGGATATTGCCAATATCCATAGCTGCGACCACACAGCTCCACACATATAGGTGAGTCCTCCAAGGGTGTAAGCAAGTCGAACCACCCCGCCTCATGGGTCTTGGAACTCATTCGGGAACTTGTTCTACTTAAGGGAGAACCCTAAACCCTTTAGTAGTAAAACATCAATAAACCCTAGTCCATTTTGGACATGGTTTCTAACAAGTTTCCCTCCTATTCACTTGCTCTATAAAATAGCACTCACAACGCCATAGGAATGGGATAAATAAAAGTGAGCGCAACCAACAATTAGTCACTTCGCTCGGCTTGTTTTTCCCTTTGAATTTCCCAAGGAAATAGGGTTTCCATCGCGGTGACTTTATTTATGGCAAAACTCCCATTCCCCTCGACGATTCCAAAACTAAAGTTTTGGTCAAGGGTTTTGTAAAGTGATCAGCAAGATTTCTTTCAGATTTCACATACCTCAAGGTGACAACGCTATTTTTCAATTTATATCTTATGGACATATGTCTCATTTTCAAATGCCTGTTCATGCGTATATCTGCATTTTCCTGACTGCATTTGTCAATTGCACTTCTACAGTCACAATTCAAAGAAATTGGAGCAATAGGTTTAGTAACAAAAGGTAAATCATATAATAAATCCCTTAGCCATTCGGCTTCGGAGCATGCAGTATCTAAGGCAATCATTTTAGATTCCATAGTACTTCTAGCTATAACAGTTTGTTTACAAGATTTCCAAGATACAGCAGCCCCTCCTAATAAAAATACAAATCCTGATGTTGATTTAACATCTATTGTGTCACTAACCCAATTTGCATCAGTATAACCTTCAATTACGCTATGAGTGCCTGTATAATGCAAACTGTATGTAGATGTACCTTTCAAATATCTCATTACTCTATCTAATGCTTTCCAATGGTCATGACTAGGATTGTGAGTATATCTACATAAACGGTTAACTGCAAAGGCTATATCAGGTCTAGTAAAGTTAACTAAGAAACCTAAAGAACCGATTATTTGAGCATATTTAGATTGAGCTACAGGTTCACCGGAATTTTTAATTAAATTTAATGGTATGGTTCAAATGAGTAGATTAAGGCTTTGCATCTTGGAAACCAAATTTATTCAGCATGCTTTCTACATAATGAGCTTGTGACAAAATCAACTTATTATCTTCACGAATTAATTTTACATTTAAAATCACATCAACAGGTCCAATATCTTTCATATCAAAGTTTGCTTTCAAGAAAGCTTTAACATCATCTATGATATCCATGCTTGTACCAAACATTAAAATATCATCAACATATAAGCAAAGTACTAATTTCTCATCACCAACAATTTTATAATATACACATTCATCGGTGTTATTAATCTTAAAGTCATAGGACAAAAAACCTGGTCAAATTTTTCGTGCCATTGCTTTGGAGCTTGCTTCAATCCATAAAGTGATTTTCTTAACCTGCAAACTTTATTTTCCTGTCCTTTCACAAAAAACCTTCAGGTTGTTCCATATAAATTTCTTCATGTAGTCACCATTCAGAAATGCAGTTTTTACATCCATTTGATGAACATGAAGATTATAAATAGATGCATATGCAATAAGTACACGAATCGTAGTAATACGTGCAACAGGAGTATAAACATCAAAATAATCTATTCCATATTTTTGGGTATATCCTTTTGCTACAAGTCTGGCCTTATATTTATCTATGGTGCCATCTGGTCTTAATTTTTTCCTAAATATCCATCTACAACCTATAGACTTACAACCTGGTGGTAAATCAGCTAAGTCCCACGTATGATTTTGAGTTATAGATTGTATTTCGTTGTCTATTGCTTCTTTCCAAAAAGATGAATCAACTGAGTTCGTGGCTTGTTTGAAAGTAATTGGATCATTTTCTACATTCATTATAAATTCTTCTCCAAATGTTCTAGCTATTCTAGTTCTCTTACTTTTTCTAAGTTCTGGTTCATCAAGTTGAGTAGAGTTAGAAGTAGAAGTCTAGATTGAACTACTCTAGGAGTCGGAATAATATATGGAAAATAGTCCTCAAAGAAAACTGCATCCCTAGCTTCAATAATAGTGTTTACAGCAATATCTTTAATGTCAGAATTAACTACTAAAAATCGATAAGCTTTACTATCACATGCATATCCTACAAAAACACAATCTACAGTTTTAGGTCCTATTTTATCAATTTTAAAATTTGGTACTTTTACTTTGGCTAAACACCCCCACACTTTAAAATAAGCTAAATTAGGCTTTCTACATTTCCACAATTCATAAGGTGTTTTATCTAAAGATTTCGATGGCACACGATTTAAGATGTGACAAGCAGCATAAATTGCTTCACCCCATAAATTATCAGGAGCTCCCGAACTCCTAAGCATGGAATTAACCATATCCATAAGAGTTCGATTTTTCCTTTCAGCCACTCCATTGGATTGAGGGGAATATGGAGCAGTGACTTCATGTATAATGCCAGACTCTTCACAAAAGATAGCAAATTCATTACTAGTATATTCTCCACCTCGATCAGATCTTAAAATCTTAATTTTTCTATCCATTTGATTTTCTACTTCAGACTTATAAACTTTAAATTTACTTAGACATTCAAATTTTCCTTTCAACAAATAAATATAACAGTAACGAGAGTAATCATCAATAAAAGTTATAAAATACTTACTACCTCCTCGAGAGGTTTTTCCTGCATCACATATATCGCTATGGATAAGCTCAAGTTTATCGCAGTCCCTGTCAACAGACTTAAAAGGATGTCTTGGCAATTTAGCTTCAACACATACTTTACATTTCTCATGATCAATATTGCATGTAGGAATAATATTTGAATTCATCAACTTTCTAATAGAATGATAATTAACATGTCCAAGTCTTGAATGCCAAAGAGTAACAGAAACATTTGCAGATGTATTCAAAACAACATTTGTAACATCAGATTTTACAATACTAATTTTAAATAATCCATCACTATCACAAGCAAAACCTTTTCCTACAAAATTTCCTCCCTTCTTTATTACAACAATGCCAGCTTCAAAATGAAGGGAATAACCATTCTTAACTAACTGATAACCACTAAGAAGATTTCTCCTAAGATCAGGGACATGGTGAACATTGTGCAAAAGCAATCTCTTCCCGGATGAAAGATGTAGTGTAACATCTCCAGTGCCTACTATTTGTGAAATAGCTTCATTTCCCATATTCACAGTTCCTCCACTTGTGACTTGGTAAGATGAGAACCAAGAAGAGTCAGTGCAAAAGTGGTTATTTGCACCGGTGTCTATCCACCAGTCAGAATTAGAATAAACAGAATTAATTTCAGGTATGTTAGGTGCTGACCTGAAGACCGTCCCTAATGGATCAGTGCTCGAAGTCACCATATGTGCTTGAGCTCTAGGGGATGGTTGTTCACTCTTCTTGTTTCTCATCTGAACAGGCTCGATTTTCTTTTTAAAATAATCTTTTGCACGATGATTAGTATAACCGCATACCCAGCAAGGTGGTGAAGAATTTTCAGGTGTTGATGAGGAATTTTCAGGAGAGTACCCTATGGCTGATGCTAATCCTAAGGTCAAGAGCCAATATTTAACTTGATATTGCCAGTGTCTAAAAGTTCTACCGTCACCATCAAATCTATCGGGTTTATTGCCATCATCTTTGGGGGCCATTAAACAAGAATGAAAATTTTTCAATAAACTGTAAAAATAAAACATGCAACCATGAATAATTAAATATATAATTATTTCTAGCAGGAAACATGTATACTTTGAGCATATTGTTAAAGATAAAAAATAACACATGTTGTCACTATTTTGCTTTAACACCAAAATGAACAGTAAATAAGGCAATTTAAAAATTCAAAACGATTTAACTAAACAATTAATCTAAATACTCTCTGCATGTAACATATCAAACTCTGATTTGAATAAAAACAGATTTAAGAAATTAATCAAAGTAATTTAATATATCTATAACCAAGTAATAATAAATCAGATCTATAATCCGAATATGCAGAAAATGGCCAGCTTCAATATAATTCTATCATTCACTAAGGATGTACGAAATCAATAATAAACAGTGATAATCAATTCAAGAACAGTAAGCTTCTATAGTTATAAAATTAACAGTGATAAAGCTTCTATAACTTGTAAGTTTGAAATTTTTTAGAAAATATAAAATATCTAATAGACCGAAGTTGTAGTTCGAAATATGTTTAAATTTGAACTAGAATTTCTGTTGTCTATTAGACATATATGATATAGCTTATATTGTTTTCATAAACTTTTAAAATACTAATGCTAGTACCGCTACATAATCAAGCTTTACTTTGATTTGTTCATTTTCTTTAGTAGCTTTCGCTTTTGTGTTTATGTATCTACCGTGATATGAATAAAGGGAACCTTGTGGATTGGTAAGAGCTCCTGTTTAGCAAATAAAGGGTTGTGAGTTGATACCACCTCCTACAAAGTGTGGTATGGTGGTGTATATCAGGTGACAAATTTCCCGCCTCCTTCTCGAAGCCTGCACCTTCTGATATTATCAAGCTGTCTGCTTAATGAAACTCCATTTTTAATATACCAGAAAGGAGAAAGAAAAATATCCAAAGATGGCAGCCAAGACATTCGTGCATACTTTAAAGTAATGAGGCATTTCTTGGGCAGCCAACTTGTGTTAAGACTAATTAGGATTGTGTGAAGGGTTCAATTTGTCTGAGAAATTACTCTGTTTTTTCAATTCTTTTTCTTTTGTCATTCTTTGGGCGTATGGATTCGGAAGAACCCACCTGTTTGTTGGGTTTTTTTAGGATCATCAATTTTGCATTCTCCTCTGTACCTGACATAATTGTGCTTTTAAGTTAGTTAAATTTTGTTCATTATATAAACAAGGAGATAGAAAAGAACCAAACATAATAACCAACATGCTACTAAATATTTTGAGGTAAATGTGAAATTTCTTGAGTAGCGAACATGTGGCAATACTATCTCACAGATGTGTACGATATGCAGGGTTCACTATTCGAACATATATGTCAAAATATATGCAAATTAGCAATGCCTTAATAAAGAAGAATATCAGAGGAAAATCTTCATCAGGTATCCTTGATCTTCAATGCTTCATTTTGTAAGTCTCATTTTGACAGTGCGCTCTTTAATTTAACACGAATTCTGCATTGGTCTTCAGCTTCAGTAAAGCCAGTTACCCAAGAAAAAGTCGATGATGAAACCAAAGATCACTTTGTGAGTGGGGATGCCATACGTCATCGCTTTCTGGATTTTTATGCTTCTCGCGGTCACAAAATACTCCCAAGTGCATCACTTGTTCCTGATGATCCAACAGTCTTACTTACAATTGCTGGAATGCTGCAGTTTAAGCCTATTTTCCTTGGAAGGGTATGCTTAAGTTTAATTTTGTGAAATTCCAAACTCATAGCTCGTAAAAGTGAAAGATCTGGATGCATTTTCATCTCTTTGAAGGTAAGGCAATCATCAGTCTCTGAAAAGCTAAGTTGATAGTGTTACGTACCAAATCAAAAGGGTCTGAGTTGCATGAAGATAAGGATTAGGGGCCGACTCCGGAGTTGAGTCAGAGTTTAGGGTTGAATTAGATTTATGTTAGGATTTTTATTTGGAGAATATTAGTAGACGACATTGGTATTAGGAAAGAGTTTTATTTGGAGATTGTGTTGGAGAATATTTAGGAGGAATATATGGTAGGAATCTAGAGGAGTAGCCTCTATAAATATACGATGTCCTCTTTATTTTAATCATGGAAGTAAAATAGTTTTCGTAGATACATTAATTTATACAAGTTGAGTAATTGTGGAGTCTCTACCTGGCCGGCGGTGTTTATTCGCCGCGTCTGGCCACCGCCAGGAGCCGATGTGGTCGGTTCATAACAAATTGGTATCGGATCAAATTGATAGCTATTATGTTTTATGCTTAGTTAGTCTTAATTAGATACTTTAATATCTGTTCTTGCATATTCGGCACATACTGTAATTCTAATAAGGATAAAAGTAAGGGAGGACCACTGGAGGTGTTAGATGATCTAATTGAGTTGTAACTGATTATTTAAAAAAAAAACGAATTCATGAGCATGAAGGCAAAGAAGGCTTTTTTGTTGATACCTCAAATAACTATGAGGCAGAAATTGGCTGATTTGCATAGACAAGTAGAAGTAAGAGTAGTAGAAGAGACACGTGAACTCAACTTTGTGGATCTAGCTCTAGTGGTGACCTGCCTTTGTCACAGTCTTCCATGCAAGAGAACCTTAGAACCACAATTCAGGTTTCCTTCTTAAATGCTAACATAGACATTTAAATCCATACACACTTAAATCTGGCCAATTTTAAAAGGTGGGAACAACTCAGATAAATTCTCATGTGTAACTTGATTCTCCATACATTTGTTTTCAAATTTCTTGAAATTATATTTGGGCTGATTCTGATTATCCTATCCAATCTGGCCGAACAAGCTCCATATGGATTAGGTCCAACATTTTTGGTTTTACAAACCGTGGATCAGAGTTTCGAAATCCAAGAGAAGGAAAATGATCAAAATAGATAGTAAAGTTGTCAATGATACTTATTATGGAGTGGAGTGTTATGTGGATCCATAGAACTTCTACATTGTCCTGAATTTCATTTAAAAGATTACCCTTATGAAATATTGTCTAGATTCTACATTTTACATCTTTATCTTCGTGATGTCTACCTCTTTTAAATTATAGGGAAATATCTTGATTATGTGAGCAAGATTTTTGTTTTTTTCGATTATGACTTTGTCTACTTTGGCCAAAAAAAAAATAAAATATTTATTACATCTTATACCAAAAGTTTAATCAACTACTTGTTGACTTAAAACCAAATTGCACTTAGTAACAATACAGAATGATATGGCTTCTGGTTTAGGTTGCTTTTTGTAAACAGTGGTTGAAAGTTATTGAACTAGTCTAACTTGTATGTTTAGTAAATGCAACTACTAATGCGACATTTTGCCTTGTAGGAACCAAGACAAGTATCATGTGCTACGACTGCTCAAAGGTGCATACGAACAAATGATGTAGAAAATGTTGGCCGGACGAGTCGTCATCACACATTTTTCGAGATGCTTGGTAACTTTAGTTTTGGTGATTACTTCAAGAAGGAAGCAATTATTTGGGCTTGGGAGCTTACAACCAAGGAGTATGCATTAATTTTCTTCTCGATGGGCCATGATATATAGATTGGTAAACTTATGATGATTAGTTGGCAGTGTTTATCTATTGTTTTAATAAGATATTCTAGATGATATTCTCTTCCACTGTTAATTTCTGTTGCTTCTGACTTAAGATTCTTTTATACACAAATTGAATTTAGATGCAGTACCTGATAAAATTTGGCTAAATGCACTTGTTATTGCAGAAATGTTAGTTTGAACTCCTACATCAATAATCTGGTGTCAGAGTAATACACTCTGTATGTTTATGATGATGCTTAACATAGTTTTACCTCTAATGCTAGTATACAATCGCATATTTGTATTGGGTGTTTATACTTCTCTATATTGTATGTGATATATATATATATGGTATTGATTTCGACTGTGCATTCACCATGAAATTTCATATAGTGCCTGATATGAGAGTAGCTATTTTACAAGGCTCTTTGTGTCATTTTATCCAATATACCGTTTAAAGCATATTTGTTTTCATAAGATGAACTCGCGTAAAATGTGGTTTTACAGACATTTCTTTTGTTACTGTTTTGTATTAAAATAGGCACATCTCGGTGCATATTTTGGATGTTTTATTCACATTATAAGTCTTCAAAACTAGGATGAGCTACCTTTTTTTTTACATTTGAATTATCCATCCAAACATTTTTTGTTCTTGTAGGCACAATTAGACATCTATTATGCATCACAAGCTCTTGAGTTCACATTTTGAGGAAAAATAACTTTAGTTGCATGGAAAAGTTGCTATATTGACTGCATAGGCAGTGAAGAAATAAGTGAAGTTCGTGTAACTCTTAGCTCATTTGACAAATTTTAGCTGTGCTTATTGTTGAACTAAGATTTTATTGCATCACTCAAGCTATATATTTCTGTATTTTTTACTCATATATTGTTTCTTTGTGTTACATCATCTTTGAGTGTCAGTGTTGGTCAGACTTGTTACTTGTTCATTGTCAAAGTTAAAGCTTTGCATTGTTCTTGATTTTGTTTTTTCATATATGTTTTTTTTTTTTTTGTTGATACTCTTCTAGGAAGTGATATATGTATTCTTACAGGTTTGGCCTGCCGGCGGAGAGATTGTGGATCAGTATTTTTGAGGATGATGATGAAGCCTTTTTCATATGGCACAATGAGGTGAACATTCTTTTTCAGTGCAATCTGGTTAAATTAATCTGCAATATGTATAGCATATTTGTTTCGGTCACATGAATTAAGTAGTTTGACACGCTGCACTGAAGTTAAATAATATATATAGCATGCTATATAATATGTAATTAGTACAATGGTTGTGGACTTGCTATTAAGCACAGTTGTCCACAACGGGTTTGTATCCAAGAAATTTTGAAGAATTATATCCACCCTTATCTTGGCATTCAAAGTGGTTTTTGGAAATCTAAAATATAAGGTCTATCATTGGACTCATTTGACAATTTGATCATTGCTAGGTATAAATCAGGACTTTATCATTCTAGCTCGATAACGTCTTTGGAGAAGCTAGTTGAAGATTTCGCTATTGTTATCATGACAAAATTTTACTTTCTGCTTTTTCATAAATAGTAGCGGAAGCAATGGCTTCATTTTCCTCTTTTTTCTTCCAGCATTTTATTGGTGATTCTAATAATCTTACTGCCTTCACAGTTTTGTTATCTTTACCTAGGAAAAGAACTTCCTCTTTATTTCATGCTCATGAGTTCTCCATATTGACATCCTAGGAAAAGAACTTCGACTCCTATATCTAAGACATAAAGGTGCAGGGACAAGAACAGTCTTGTGGTACCTAATCACATTTTGGTTGCCTTTGTTGCATATCCATACACATGGCTTATATGTCCTAACTATGAACTGCTGAAAACATCATAGTGAAGCATATGAACGAGATATGCAAATTGTGGATGTCAGATTTATTTATCTATTTATTGCAAAGTAGCAATTTACGTTGTCAGTCTGACTTGGCTGTTTACATGAAAATTTCACTTATTTCAGTCTAGCTAATGGGCGAAGTAAATTTTTCTATGTCATCTATTTACATATTTTCTTCAAAAGGTTGACATGTGCAAATTATTAGCATAATAATTTCACAACTACAAAGCAGAGTGATCTCTCTTCAGCTAAGCTCTGTATTACTGTCTATGCGCAAGTGCATGAGTTATACCGTATCTATGAGCTATGGTAAATAAAACCCTTTAACATGTGTCAGGTTTGGAGATAAACTGTAGTAAGAGAGTATGTTTTAGATGATTTGAAATTTGCCTTTGGCATTTAAATAAGTTGTTTAACTTATAGAAGGCCATTCCTTGAAATTTTGAACGTCATTTTGAATCTTATCGTTATTAGCAGAATTATTTTTAACTCGTTGAGTTAAAGACCTGCTTCTGGACGTTAAAGATTGTTCCTTACATATCCTTGAGTCGCCCACTTTTATTTCATGTAATATTTGGTGACTTCGTTCATCTTTAAAAGTATTATGATAATAGGTTGGTGTTCCTAAGGAGCGCATCATCAGAATGGGCGAGGAGGATAACTTTTGGACAAGTGGGTTAACTGGACCCTGTGGTCCGTGCTCAGAGATTTATTATGATTTCTATCCTGATAAGGGGCTAACTGAAGTGGTATGTTAAAGTCAATCGAGTCTAATATTCCTACTCTGAAAGTTGGTACTCTTGTCATTTACTGGTTCATAGCAGAAATCATCTGCAGGATTTGGGGATGGTGATAGATTTATTGAGTTCTATAATCTGGTTTTCATGCAATATAACAAAAGAGAGGATGGATCCCTTGAACCCCTGAAGCAGAAGAATATAGATACAGGCTTGGGCCTTGAACGAATGGCACGAATCCTTCAACAGTAATATAGTACAAATCAAGAAAGTAATCATGGAAAAGCATTTAATGCTCAACTTCCTTAATGGGATTTTTTCGCTTGGTGCTCATCCTCTGCAAAGGCCTTTTTCTAATAGCAGCTCTTTTGACTTAAATATAAAAATGTATGTTACTGGAGAAACGTGGCCGCTCACTTGGCAAATAACTTCCCATGTTGTTATAGTTGTATATGGCTATATCCATTCTATAAGCTGAAGCATTTGCCTAGAACCTTGTCTTATACCGTATAAATGACTCTATGTATACACATGTAGATAGGCACTGGCACATGTCGCAAACTGGTTGGCTACCATACCAGATACGACATTTGCTCTTGAATTTAGCAAGGATGGAGGACCTGGATTGGATGAACAACAGACTTTGTGATGTCTAACAAACTGGGGCCTAGCAACTCGGAATGAATTTTCTATTGTCCTTATCTTCATATGTTAGGCTTTTATCTATTTCTATAAATGCTAACTAGCTAGAATATTGTAAGACTCTATTTATGTTTTACAGGGATGTCTAAATATTTAAATGAACTGCAGGTTCCAAACAATTATGAAACTGATTTGATTTTCCCGATTATAGAGAGAGCTGCAAAACTGGCTAGGATCTCATATGATAAAGCAGATGAGGCTGCTAAGAGTAAACTTAAAGTATGATCTGAGGTAACTTTTTGAATCTTCATTTGGACCCAACTTGAGACTATGCTACTTTCTTATTGCAGATTATTGGAGATCATATGCGTGCTGTTGTCTTTCTAATATCGGATGGGGTTACCCCCTCGAATATTGGAAGGGGTTATGTTGTTAGGAGGCTCATAAGGCGAGTTGTTCGTACTGGAAGATTGTTAGGCATAAAAGGTGATGGTGAACAAAATCCTGAGGGAGCTTTTCTTCCGGTGCTTGCGGATGCTGTCATACAGTTAAGCGGCCAGATTGATCCAAATGTTAAAGCAAGAATGTCTTATATACTCGAGGAGTTGACAAAAGAAGAACTTCGGTTTGTGCAGACTTTAGAGAGAGGAGAAAAGTTACTTGACCAGTTTTTGTCTAATGCTTTGCTAAATGGTTCTCAAAATGGAGATAGGCCATGCCTTTCTGGAAAAGATGCATTTCTTCTATATGACACATTTGGTTTCCCTGTCGAAATAACAATTGAAGTTGCAGAAGAAAGGGGTGTGAGTGTAGATATGGAAGGTTTTGATGCTGAAATGGAGATTCAAAGACGTCAATCTCAGGCTGCTCACAATGTTGTTAAACTTTCTGTTGGCAATGAAATGGAGCTTTTGGAGACTGTTTCAGATACTGAATTTGTAGGATATGAAACTCTTTCTGCAAATTCTACTATAAAGGGCCTTTTGGTGAATGGTGAACCTGTTACACAGGTTTCAGAAGGAACCGATGTAGAAGTTATGTTGGACAGAACTCCTTTTTATGCAGAATCAGGTGGACAAATAGGTGATAATGGTATATTGTATTTCAGTGAAAATGAAGATAGCAATCAAAAGACGATTGTGGAAATCAAGGATGTCCAAAAATCTCTTGGAAATATTTTTGTTCACAAAGGCACAATCAAGGAGGGGAAGCTTGAGGTTGGATTGGAAGTTGGTGCTACTGTTGATGCTAACTTGAGGCATAGGGCTAGGGTATGGTTTTTACTTGTTTGACTTAGTTGATTCTTTCACATCTTGGAGCTACTTATGCTCCTGCATGCTAAAATATTCTTGTATTTTCCATTGCATGTTTTGCACCATCTAAACATGCAAAGATGAAAAGAAAGGTGCAAATGTTTTAATCCCTAAGCATTTATTAACCTGGTACACCAAGATCATGTTTAAGGCCTTACCTCCACAAATTTCAAGGTTGCAAAACTTCCATGAATGTGACCAACCTACAATTTCCATATTTTATTGCAAAGCATTTTGCATCAATTTGGTCAACTTTTTACTCTTTGAGGCTGAACCATGTTAGGGAAACTTTTGCCATTTTTGTATTTAGATATTGTTCCTGTGTTCGATTCCTCTTACTTTGCTATTTGCAATACATATGCTTCTCGCTTTCAATTGTGTTTTACAATAATAATCTGTTATGAATTCAGCTTAATTTTGCACATTTACTTAGGTTTATCACAAATGGCTTTAGCTCATTTAAGTTAGATTGAGTTCCATAGCAGACTGCTTGATCACCATAGTAGTTCTTACTTAACCTTCTCAGTACTACATTTTTGCTCTGCCAGGTTCACCATACTGCAACACATCTACTTCAAGCTGCTCTTAAGAGCGTCATTGGTCAGGAGACATCACAAGCTGGTTCCCTTGTTGCATTTGACCGTCTCCGATTTGATTTCAACTTCCATCGCCCACTATCAGAACATGAAATAACAGAGATTGAGTCACTGATAAACCGGTGGATTGGTGATGCAGCAATTCTTCAAACAAAAGTTATGGCCTTAACGGATGCCAAGAGAGCTGGTGCAATTGCTATGTTTGGTGAGAAGTATGGAGAACAGGTCTGTCATACTTGGAGCTCCATTTTCAGCTACTTTGCTAGAAGTACCACAACTTTCAAGTTTCAACATATGAACTTCATTGTTTTCTTAAAATCACGTTTCTGCTTAGCTATTCTTTAGAAGCATGGACTGAAATAATCTGCCATTCACAAACGCAGATGACACTTGTTTATTTGACTGATAGTTAAAGTCTTTCTTTTAATCATGGTTTTAGGTGTCGGTCAGCACAACCCCTGCCGGGAGGTACGTGCCTGTTCAGACAGTTATTGGCACAGCATGCCGTGCCGAAAAATATTATATTTGAATTTTTTTTTTAAAAAAAAACAAGAACAACTAAACATATGTCATCACAGTCGGCATAGCACCATCAACATGTTCGGCACGTATCGAGTTTGGGATTTACCGAAACACGGCATGAGACGGCACCTTAAACCTTGTTTTTAATACACATACAATATCTTGTTAAATAAGCTTTTGTGATTTCCTCAAAGATTTTACTCGCAAACTTACAGGTTCAACTGCACCAATATTATATAAACATTATGATTTGTAGAGGATATTTAAAAAATGTGCATTGGCACGGTTAGCATGTGCTGTATTTGATTTTCCTGAACCTTGGCTTATCATGAAAAGATACAGGAAAGCTTGAACTAGGGTGGCAAACAGCAAGTGAGAAGAAACTAATAAATTCAAAGACACCATCTGATGTGTACTACAAGAGATGAGGTTTTCGGTTGGCTAGGAGAGTTGGATTTTCCAGTTTGATTATAATTTCTCCAAGAGCGACAACATTTTGTTTTTCTTTTTTACATTCCTATATCTTTTTTTTAGTTCTGGTTAAATGCATACGTAGATACATACATAATCCTATATCTTTTTTTAAAACCATTTTAGCTTCAAGTTAATTATATGGTGACTTTCTCATAAGACTAGGAAAATCCTTCTAATGACGAAGGTAGGAATCATAATATAAGTTTGTTTTACCATAGAGGAAGCTGTTAAGTTGATTAAACATTAAAATAGTTGTATCTGTGAGGTTATTGTTAGTTACTGAGTACTTACCTCAAATAACATGTGCTATATGTATCTCTTTGTGTACTTCTATTTGTGAGCTCAAGTCATTTAGTAGGAAGGCCGACAGTGTAGCCTCGTAGAATGATAAAATCTTTTTAATATTTTTCTTCCTGTAGGTGAGAGTTGTTGAGGTTCCTGGTGTGTCAATGGAGCTATGTGGAGGTACACATGTGAGCAATACTTCAGAAATTCGTGGCTTCAAAATTATCTCTGAACAGGGCATTGCATCTGGAGTTAGGCGTATTGAAGCTGTTGCTGGCGAAGCTTTTATTGAGTACTTTAATGCTCGAGATACCCATTTGAGACAGTTGTGTTCCATGCTTAAGGTAAGTCCTAATTTTCCGACTGGTAAATGAGAACTTACATTGTTAGTACATGTCACGTGGATCCTTTCACCCAATCACCGATGTCCTTCATGTTTGGTCATAATACCTGGACATGCAGAAAACGAACAGGTTGCGGCAAAGTTTTTATGGTTTGAACGTATTCCAAGGAAACGTGACTTGCACTAGGATAATTATCTGGTTGAAGTAATAGGTGCAAAAAAAAAAAAAACCTTTCTTCTAATGATATTCTCATATAAATGGGAACATGATTCGGCATTTAGGAACAAAATATCCAATCGAAAGCCTAGGGAGCCTAGGCAGATGGTGGTGCTTTCACCTGAAGTAAAGGTCTTAGGTTCAAATCCACAAATGCCACCAGCAAATACGTGGAAGATTTATCACCTATATACCCCGTGAAGGATAACACAGTTCTTTGGGCTTGTCCAGTCCGAAAAGTTGTGACTCATCGGTTGGTGGAACATGTGTTGGTACTATATGTTTATCTGTTACGACGGTCGCACAAACATAGACCGGTCACAGGCAGAGTTTTCCACAATAATCTCAAAAAAATGTCAATCAAAGTAGAAGACGTAAACAATAACTTATGCTGTCATGATTCTTTAAATAATTAGTGGTTGGCGACATCCTTGGGTTAGTTTTAATATCACGGGTTTGATCGTCTTGTATTATCATGGAAAAAGTAGAAAATTTCTACATTGTTACCTTAAAGGCGTTGCTCGTAATTGTGGTAGAATATGAATAAATTACACAAATCAATAGCTAACTTAAATGTAATGTTGTACAAAGCATTGAATGCAATGACGACTGACCTCCAGCTCTTGAGCTTTTCCCAATTGGTCAGACTATGGAGTTCCAGGTAATACCATGGGACCAGGCCACTCTTTGGATACTGTCATTGTGATAGATATGAGGTTGAACTGGGCCGCTATTTAGATAATGTCATTATGATAGATGTGATTGTGAGGTTCAACTGATAGATATAGGAATATATAATACAACTTGCAGAATGTTGAGCGAAAATACCTTTCCTGTAAATAATTATGTAAAAATGTGTTGTAAAGGTTAATTTTATTCGTAGTTCTACATTTTAATATAGCTGACGAAAAAAAAATGGCCACTGCTTGAGCAAAGTGAATTTTATTTGGAAGCATCACAGATGGATGAGACATCATAGAGACAAATTTGATGTTTGTATTTTAGTCGATATGACACTATGTTTGTCAATATCTCAATATGCCATTGAGCTAATATGAATATTGATAGTTATAGTGAAAAAGCATACTTGGCTACCCCAAGTCCACGGTATTCTTTGGTGAAGTAACATCAAGGAACAATGCTCATAGCGAGATTTTGCCAAAGTATCATCAAATATGACAACTTTTGATTCTGGAACTCTGCCTTGTCGATGCAATATTATTTCCACACAATATGAATATCGAGTGTATTAAATTTAAAATCCAGGGCTTTATAATATGTAATCCTAAGAACAAACATGCATCTCTGAAGAACTCGCCGAGAAAAGTCAACATTCAAAATCTTTTTAACAAAGTTGGAGCATGTCCTTACCAATTATCTTGAGGATTGGCTGAATGTCGGATAAGTACTGTGGGGAATGCAGGCGTGAATCTGATGATGCTCTTTTAACCATTTATTGGCCTTTGATTTAAAGTAGAAATTTGTTTTGAAAACTTTTGTAGGCTTCATTGTAACTTATTTACTCTTTTAACATTGTAAAATGCAATATATACGGAAACTGGGAAAAATTCCGAAGGATGCTCAAGATTTTTGTCTATCCTCATAAGGACATCTGTGTATGTAGGTACGTGTCTTGTAACAGGCACGGGCTTTTTACGTTGTGCTTTAAATTATGCTAGGTAGCCTAGGTCTTATATTATTGATTATGTTCTGTAAATAGCAAAAAGTTCTTTTCACAACCACGGTTTAGGAACTGGCTATGTTTTCTTCTAAGGTACTAATCTATGCAATTTTCTCATTTAGGTAAAAGCAGAAGATGTCACTACACGTGTTGAAAACATCATTGAGGAGTTAAGGGCGGCAAGGAACGAGATATCTGCTTTAAACTCTAAAATGGCGGTTATCAAGGCATCGAGATTGCAGAAAAAGCCACCCTCGTAGGACCTGCTAATGTCCGGTAATAATAAGCACGAAGAAAATTTTCCTTTTCTTTAAATTTGAGAAGTGTTTTACTTCTTCAGACCGAGGGTCATATAAAATAGCCTCTTCGGGGTGTGGCTGCGTACATCGCACCCTCTCTATAACCCGTTTAAGCGGGACTCACCACTGGGATGTTATTGTTGTTTAAATTTAAAAAAGCATAGTTAGACATTAATCTATTAACTATTTCCAGAGTGGTGGTTGAAGTCATGGATGACTTGGACGCGGAAGCACTGAAGAGTGCTGCTGAATATCTTGTAAGCTCATTGCAAGATCCGGTCGCCATCGTTTTGGGTTCATGTCCGGGTGATGGGAAAGTGAGCCTGATTGCTGCTTTTAGTCCCGGTGTTGTCAAAATGGGACAACAAGCTGGAAAATTTGTGGGGAACATAGCAAGAGAGTGCGGAGGAGGAGGTGGCGGTAGGCCGAATTTTGCGCAGGCGGGTGGAAGGAAACCGGAGAAGTTGCCTGAGGCTTTAGAGAAGGCTCGAACGGAACTTATTGCTGCTCTTTCCGAAAACTCAAGCTGAAAGATCTTAGAGGGGCCGCAACATAAATAAGAAAAGTGATTATTTTAACTTTCAACCCTGCACTCTTTTCATTGAACATGTACTTTGTTAACTGAAATTTTAACTTTGGAAGATCAAACGCCGAACAAAAACAACAACATATTTTCTATAAACCAGACCCTTTTGACAGCTCTCTGAACTACCTACCTCTTCTCTTCAAATCAATGGATAAAATATGCTATATGAGGCCTACAACGATGGTGGAGGGGACGGTGGATTTAGCATTGCAGGATTCCTCCTCACCATGGTCAAATCTCATTCTCAATGGCGGCACACCGAAGAGGTGGCGGGACGATGAAGAGGTCATGATGGCACGACAGAGAGGTTGCGGCAGCACGACGGCGATGCGATGGTGAGACTGCAAGGATTGGTCGGAAGATAGGGTCGAAAAGAAGGGGATTAAATACTATAATGATATATGTTGTCATTTACAGCTAATATTAGGGTATTTGAATATAACGACTATCCTTCATCTAGCTAATTTTTAATAACATATTATCTATAAGCTACCTAACAAATTAATTTACCAAACACAATTTATAATTTAAATTTAGATTGTTTTATAATATCATCTTCAAGCTGTCCAACAAGCTGAAACCAAATACAGCCATCGTACTGCTCTATTTTCGATCGAAATATATAATAGTAACCGAATTTGGAGGTCACATAACAAAAAAAAAAAGTTGCTTTTCTTCTTCTCAAAATAATAATAATAATAATACAAATAGAATGATAAAAATAAAATTGCTTCCCATCATATCCCCCAAGAGAATCCCATCCTTCAGCATACCTCTTAACCTAATTATTCCCAATTCAAAACTTGCCAACCCTAACCAAAATTGGCGCCTGCTTAACGGCCCCAAGCTCGTCAGATTATCCACTTGCACCCCTCGAATTCGTCGCTTGTTAAATGAGATAACTACCCCTGATTCTCATTCAAACCTACGTACTGATTTCGCGGTTATAACAATAAGTAATGTCTATTTTCACATATCAATTTAGCTGTGCATGATGCATATATTTGAACTACCGCACCCTTAAGCCGAACCAAACCTCAAACCAAAATCGATTGAGCCAAATCGAAATAAGAACCAAATAAACCGAAATGGTGGCCCGGGCAAGAGTTGATTTGTTATGCAAAATTGAAAGGCTCCTAAGAATGAGAGACGTCAAACCCAAAATTATATTATTGCTGGCCTAAATTTAAAACCCTAATTGAACCACAACCTATGTAGATCAAAAGGAACCAACTATGGTGGGAATTAGTATTATTTCGAAAAATTTCAAAAAATCTCCGAAGCATCAATCGCCATCCAATACGCTCTCATTGGTTCAGTGACCTGAAAGACTTCACTATCATTGCCCTCATGCACCGGAAATAAGTCACCCTCCCTTCAGATCTCGATAATCAAGATTTCATTTCCATGCCTAGCATGAGATCACTATAGTTGGCCCATATTTGAACTCCCAATTGCAGGTCGAACCGAACCGCAAAAAAAAAAAAAACCAAACCGCACTGAACCCAAAAGCTAGAACCTAGATCCAGAAAAAAGACGAACCACTTGGCAGGAGTTTTAATTGTTTTGAAAAAATTCCAAACGGCTCCGGAAGGCGCCAAACCTCCAACAAATCTGCGACCGTCGGATACTATCGCAACGGTGTCGATTTCATCCGGTGCCCGGCATGAAATCGATACCGTTGGTAAAACCACTCCCTCGTTACTAAAGCTCCGCGCCCGCCCGCTCCTGGATCTTCAACTCCAAAATAGTAAAATTTTCGTTTTTGAGAGAGAGAAAGAAGAAGTGGCGGCTTGTTCTTCGATCATGGTGGACATGGGAAGCCAGAGCCAAGCTTACAGCAGGAAACAGAAATCTCTTGGCTTGCTTTGCTCCAAGTATTTATTTTTTCCAGGAGATTTTTCCTTTTCTTTTGCTTTTTTGTTTCTTTTTTTTTTAGATTTTTGGGATTTTTATGCTCAAAGTAGAAATCTCTCGGCATGCCTTGCTCCAAGTCATTTTCATGAGAATTCTTATTGTTCTTTCTTTTTTAATCTCAGTCTTTTAGGGATGTGTTGATTCCCTCTTCTTTGTTCTTGACGATGACATTTTAAATTACTTTCTTTGTTTCATAATTGTCCCACTCTCTAAACTTAGAATCTTTTGAGCCCATTTGATTTTTAAGTTTGTATTTTTTTACAGGGTATTATGTTAATAATTCTAAAACTTCGTGGAAAGGAAAAAAAAACGTGATTCTTCGTTAAAAATTTATTTTTCTTTATGGTGAAAATTTTCTTTAATTTTGATTTATTCGGACTTCTATTTGTGCTGATGGAAAAATGCTGGTTCTTCTGCAGCTTTGTGGCGCTCTACGATCGCGATGATGTCGAATGCATCGGTTTAGACGACGCCGCGAGGAGATTGGGGGTCGAAAGACGCCGGATCTACGATATTGTTAATGTGTTGGAGGGTGTCGGGGTGTGAATTCTGATTATGAGTGCCTCTTTTTCTTGTTCAAAAAAAATTGAATTTTGTCCAATTTCTTGCTCAATTTGTGCTTGTCATTGTTGCAGGTTCTCTCAAGAAAGGCGAAGAATCAGTACCAGTGGATCGGTTTTTCGGGGATCCCAAAGGCATTGGAGAATCTCAAAGTACAGCTCTCATATATTTGGAACAATTCCTTGTTATCAAAATGAAAAGTTTTATCTAATTTGTTTTTTTTTTTTTTTTAATTGTAAGCAAGAGGCAGTGAAACAAGCCGCTGGTGGTTCACCGGATGATGGAAGAGTAATTTAGTTCATCTAACTCATTTTAATTTTAATGGGCATAAATTTCATAATTTTTACTGAATTTATCAGATATTAAATATCAGGTATGGGAGGAAGAAGACGACGACGAAGTCGGGGAAGAAAAGCTTAGCCAGGCAACAAATGGATCATCAAACAGTAGTCAGGGCAAGGCCAGATCTGGTATGCCTTCAACTGTTGATTCCTTGCTCTTAATTACTGATTTTTTGTAATTTTTTAAAAATTGTTTTGTCCAATCCTCATAAAAATATTTTTTTATAAAAAGAAAAATTGGTGTAATTGTTTGTAGAAACTTGATTACTTGTTGCAGAGGGCAAAAGGGAGAAGTCTTTGGGACAACTTACTCAGAATTTTGTCAAGCTCTTCCTCACTACAAGTGTAATTTTATACCTATTTAGATATTTAGAAAGTATGTTGATTTTTTTTTTTAAGATTTTGTTTTTAACCTTAATTTTGCGACGATATTGTTCACGAACAGGTGGACACTATCTCGCTCGACGAGGCAGCAAAATTGTTGCTTGGTGATGGCCACGATACATCTCAAATGAGAAGTATGATTTATTAATTAAGAGTTTTGCTCTATTCAATTTCCTTTAATCGCGTCGCTCTATCGATTTTCTTTTTTTTTATAATGAAAACTGAATATTGATTCGGTATATTAGACAACGCCGCGAAGGTCAGGAGGCTATATGACATAGGGAATGTCTTATGTTCCATGAATCTCATAGAGAAGGTATTCTTTTAGAATTTCTTTTTTTAAAATTTTTTTTAGATTGCTTATTTTAAGCTTATATATGACAATTTCTTGCCAATTCGCCGCAGACACACCATTTAGAGACAAGAAAGCCGGCATTTCGATGGCTCGGGGGTGGCCGAAAGCCGAGCAGTGACAGTGCCACTGTTACAGTAGCAGTACCTCCAAGCACCAAGCAATGGAAGAAGAGAACATTCGGGACCGACATATCGAATATCGACTGTAAAAAAACTAAGTCGCGGACTACCTGCATACCGAAGAAGCCTTGCAGAGAGCAGGCAAGGAATGAGGATTTGAAGGAGTGCAATTTGACTGCACAGAAGCAGTTAGTTTGTAAGGAGTATGATTTTGGGCCATTCTCCCCGCTTGGATCTTGTAAACTTCCGGGCGATGAAGATGCAGCACTGGAAGAGACGGAAACGCATGACTGGGAGAGCCTAGCCGCATCTTTCTGTCCCCAATACCACAATCAAGGTCCTTTTTTTAGTCTTCTCCTATTCATCATTCGAAAATATTTGGAGTTTTGTCAAAAAAAAAAAAATTACTGGTTCGCAAAAATTGAACAAATCAACCTCTCAAATAAAATTACTAAGTTAGCTTCCTGAAACACTTTTTTAGCTCGCGCGGAACACTTTTAGCTCGCGGTAATACTAAGATTGCTTATCCGGAGCACTTCAGCCGTACTGGAACACTACCATACAAGTGTCGACACCGTCTGAAACATTACAATAACCATCTTCACTAGCTGTTTAGAATACTTTCGAGTTTTTGACTCGGAATTTTTTATAAAGTGTTGAAAATGCATTGGCTAATTTGCAGGAGTTTTGAAAAACATGGGTTTTTAGCTAAAATATTGTTTACAAGATATTTTAGCTAAAATATTTTGTTTTATAATGTACTTTAGCTAAATATTGTTTACAAGACTCAATCATGGTGGCTTCATTATACAGCTTTGCATGAGCTTTTTTCGCATTACATGGATGCATGGAAGTCATGGTACTCCGAAGTTACTCAAGGAAGCAGCATCCAGCTACCGCGCGACTCACTTGACCGGTTCTTGTAGGAGCAACGCGCGTCATCCAGGTTTTGGTTGTTTCTTTTCTTTTTCTTTTTTTGATTTTTCCTCGGTTGTTCATAGTTGGCTTTGAGGTTCTGCTAATCTCTCAATGCAAGAATCGTAGCCGTTTCACATAATGTACACATTTATATTGATCAATTATGATTTATCATGTTCCTTGGTATATGAAGGATGATATATAACCTTATGAAATCTTGTTCTTCATTGTAGAGAGTGTAGGTTGAGATATGTCGCAGCAAATTTATGAGCAGTAAAAGATGATCAACATAATCTTTTTTTTAAAAAAATTATTTCAAAGTCTCAACAATATTTGAGAATTTGAATTTATGATACCATATTTTAGTGAACAATCAAGATACTTATTAGAGTTTGCTTAAAAGAGCAAATTGTTGCAAAGTGATGTACTGGTGTTTTGAGTTGAGATATGATCTACAAGTGAAGATATCTCTGGTTTTTGTTTTTTTTTTTTTTTGAGATATAAGTGTTCTTAATTTCCTTTGGAAATACCCTCATCCGCGACATGGCAGTATACATCTCACCTTCTCCAGAGCGTGCTTGTAGGAACTTATTATTGGGTTGTTGCTTTTGTATAAGCATTCTTTATTCTAGTCAATGTTCACTAGCTGCTGACCAATGACCCTCCATTGTACATAAATCGTGTCGTATTCGGTTTGCTTTGTAGTCCAAAGATTGATTATTACATCGTATTTTTTTAAAAAAAATATATATTTTGATTGATAATTATTTTTTGAATATCATTTTAAGTTATTTATAAAAATAAAATTAGGTTGTCTGCTTAACAAGCGAACTTGTGTCGCCAGGACGGCATGAAGATATGTGCTGCCACACTAATATGAAGTAGCATGTTTAACTTGTCGTATGTAAAACAGACGACAACTATGTTGCATGTTACAAAGACGATCTTATGGTCGCCTCTGTAATAAGTGATAATGTGCTCAGGGTATTTGAGCATAACATACCCTTCCAGGCTTATTCTCCTTCGGTATAACATATATCACATTTTCTGCTTTCATCTCATCTACTATACAATATATATCATCACTATAATTTACAACATCACATTAAAACGGATAAATTTGTATTTTGACAATATCAATATGTTTAATGACAAACTCAAATATAAAAAAATTATAGTATAAATACATCTATGTTTTATATATAGATTGTAGATGTCTTCTATTTGTTTTTTGACCTCCTGAATCTTATTCCTGTAAAACAACCTAGACTCCCCTATTCTTGTTATTATTGTGTCTCTTTAGAAGCCTAGGCCTATTGCTGGTGGGGCACATCCTGAATCTTATCGCCAGGATCACCAACGGAAGGTGCCTTATTGTATTGTGACGACTCTTGGTCATAATCATTAAACTGTAACGTAGATGGATCCTACTTGTATGTATCGTGAGATGCAGCTGGGTCATCATATATGTGGTATGCAGTAGTCCCAATTGGGCCACCTTATAATCTCATACATCTGTGTGGGCTGCTCACTAGCATCCTCATGTTGGATCCTACTAGAATCTTCATTCATCTGTCCTACCTTAGTGATGTGTGCAACAGAAGGTGTCACTATGGGAAGTACTTTCCCAAGTGTTCAGAGAATGAAGTCGTGCTAGTTCCCAAATATTTAGCTGTATACACTTTGAATATATACGCCGTGGGTGTAGGTTCGACATACATGCTTTCTGGCAATATTATATATTTATTTGCATTCTCTCTATCTGTTGTTTGACAAAGCTAAACATGTAGACATAAAGAATATATATATATATATATATATATATATATATATATATATATATATATATATATATATATATTCTTACCATATATTATTCGTCCATGAGGCATTAGGGTCAAGAACTTTCTAGTGGTCAGCTTGTACTTGTCCATCTAAATCTAAATATTATCCGCTCCTCTAGGTGCAACATTCTGTTAGCTTTGTCATTTCAGATCTCAATGTATTGCTGTGTTTGATGTCCAAATTGATTTTAGAAGGAATAATATTCTCATGTAAAGTTTGGAGATATATATATACATCTACTCCTATCGTATTATATGTATGTTTATTTATTAATATTAAAATCACAATCATAATTGTAGTTTTAATATAAATATATAAAAAAAGAGCATTTGTAAAATATATTATACATTTTATTATTTCCTATATTAATACCATGATTAGTGGTATTATATCCACTAATCATTGTATTAATATAAGTTAATAATATTATTTACTTATAATAATATTATTATCTTATAAATATTTTAAAAAAAGAAATTAAATAGTAAATAATAAATTATACTGGGAGAAGGCTCAATTGACGCAAGATCTTGTCAGGATGTATGCCACTCAATAACACTGAAAAAATGAGTGACACCTACGCTCGCCAAATATCTATGCTCTTTGAGCAACATTCTGGAAGACGAGTCAGTTTATTATTTATATATAGACTCTATATCATATGTAATACAAAAAAAAGACAATAAAATAGTACATATGAAAAATAAAACAGCAGCAAGTTGAAGTAAAAAATTTAACAACATAGGTGTTGATCTATCATGAAGTCCAGCTTACTCAAACTCAAAGTCCACAGTTGTATGGATTCCTCCTCTATCTATAAGGAGCAATGGGCCTAGTTGACGGTTAAGATTGCACCAAATCTACGGCTATGATTAAGGTTATAGAGTTTTTCTACTTGTGTCATAAGCAACCAAGCATTCAGAGAATTCGATAGAATTCTTGTAGACGAAATTGTTCTTGCCTTGGCTAAGGCGATTCCAAGTGATTCTAGATAATTTTTTTAGGCAGGCTTTTGGCCTTGCTTTGTCCAAGGCCCAAGACGCTGCAAGGATACGGGCCCAGACTTGGTCGAATGCCTAGACATGTGACATCGATGTTCCTACGTGTTTTTAAGGTCTTCACACACACACACACACACACACACACACACACATATATATATATATATGTTGATGGTGTTCCTATGTGTTTAGAGGGAGTTATATTATGTTCATGTGACTTTTGAAAATATGAGGACACCTTTGTATTATCTGGATCAAGCAGCCCGAAAAGTGAAAACCGCACTACAAGGCATTATCACAAAACTGTTCTTGTTATTGCATCCGAGATTAATTTGAGCAAGTTCGTCTCAAAATTTGAGTTAGGGTGTTTTAGAGATGGTCAAGTTTGAGAGAGCGATGGCTCAAACTGAACTTGATTTTACGTTATAATGAAGACGGGATGGAATTACTCAACCATCGAAATTGGAATTAAAATAGATAATAGCTTCATTTTTTTTTTTTTTTTTGCTCTAAAACATAAATAAAAATGCTAATACAATCAATCCAGATGCATTATATTATAGCAATTTCTCTCTAAACCGGAAGAATGAACTCAGTTCAGCCGGTTTAAGAACCGGACCGGGTTCAAAGAAAACCACTCCTATGCAAATAATTACACGTGTGAATACGTCTGCTAAGACGTCAACTACGGTCGCCGGCGGAGGAGACCACCGAGAGACCCAGCAAAATCTCAAATCCGATCCATTTTTACTATTTACCGATCTCGAGGTGTGAGTTGGAAGTGTCGAGGGTGATGCATTCGTTCGCGTACCGCGCGAACGCCGTGGCAACGTTCGCGCTGACGATCCTTGCCGTGATGTGCGGCTTCGCTTCCCTCTCCGACAATCTCAACCACCCTAACCCGACTGCCCACGTCAAGGTTCTCTCTCTTATTCTCTGTTATATTTTCATTTCTCTTATTTTCTGTTAATTTAGTTGTTTATATGCTTAGATATGAGAAGAATGTTTCATTTTCATGCGTCTACGTGCTGTATTTTTAGCTGAAATTTGTGAATTTATGCTTAATTATGAATTGTTTTCATGATGCACGGGTGGCAGTCTTGGTAATTTGCGGATCGAATATTCTTAATTTCTTTTTAGCTGATGCAATTTGTAGTCAAGATTAAAGTATTTGTACTCTATTTTACCTTTTTGAGGAAAAAAATAGACTTGAAAAATGGATTATTCATAATACTTTTGACAGAGTGGATTGATGGCTGTTGATAGTTGGGAGTGCATATTTGTACTCTACTTGGCAGCAGAAGGTAGTTTGAATGTATGAAAGGAATTTTCAATTGGGTTCTCTTTATGCACACAGGAGGTGAATCATTGAATTGACTGATCAATGGTGAAGTGGCTACTTGATTGTTAATTTCCATTGGTTTTTGTTATTGAACTGCAAAACTCTGCTCCAACTTAGGGCTTGGATTAGTGAAATCATTCAAGACAAGTTGTAACGGACACGAGCTTTGGATAGAATCCAATGAGTGAGAGTAACTTTTTAATTGCATGTGTCCCTTTTTTAATGTCGTCGAGATTGGAGGTTTTCCTCCAAGTTGTCATTGCTAAAAACATGTCACAGCTTGATTTGCTAGTTAGACGATTGTAAATATGGAATTTTAGCTGAGTAGGGACTTTTAAGGACCCATGTTCTAGAATTTTAACCTGTCAGTATGATTGAAAAGGGATATATGTTGAATGTTAATCATCTTTCTTATGTTCCAAAAGGATTGTGTTTGACAAAATTGCCATCATGATCATTTAACTGGTTTAAAGAATTATGAGAAGTTGAGAACTGCCATATTAGCCCCTACTTCTAACAAGTTGTGCAAATCAGCTCCTCTCAAAATTCATGTAAGGCATATTTTTTATTGTTATATAAATATTTTTTGGAAAAGTTTTGAATAAAAAAATAGATATTTGTGATCTACAACTTTGTTATTCATTTTTTTCTTCAAAAATGCTTCCAAGTAGGTATTTTGAGGCTCCAAAGTCTTAGTGGTTTAGTGGATAACCCGTTAAGATTTTGAAGCATCAAAACATTTACTTAGAAGCATTGTTTGAAAAAACTTTGATAAAAGAACATAGATTTTGATGTGATCTACAACTTTGTATTTAAATATTTTCAAATTCTAAATAAGTGTTTTGGGACGTAAAAATAGACGGATTTAAAACGAAGGGTTTTATTTTGCAAAGTAGATCAGTGCAGGGGCTGATATGCAAGTCCCCCACGAGTAATCTATCAATGATTCTCCATATCATATACATGTTAGAAATAATATTTGTAACTTTCGGATGGACATAGGATCACCATAAGTTTAGGAAATATGAAAAAGGAGAAGTGTTCTTTTTTTTGAAAATGGCATAGACTGTCATTGGTCTAGAGTTTTACTTGCAAGCATTTATGTAAGTCTGGTCAGATATTAGGAACTTCGTTAACAAAAGTTTTCCTGTGATAGTGAAAGTGATTCTTATAGAAGTCCTAGTGATGGTTAACACACATCTTTTGTAGCAGTGTTACTAAAATCCTTGATAGAATCTACTTTAGATTTGTAGTATGAACCGGTAGAGTTTAAGATGTACCGTTAAGTATTAATCAAAGAGCAAACATGTGTGAACTTTATATCTGACAAAGTCTGTAAGAAAATATTTTAGACATGAATTAGTTACTTTATATTTCATTATGATATACTAAATCTAAGGAATGGAATAGGCTACTTAATTAAGAACAAAAGTTTCAAATTACAATAGCAGATAAGGTCATAGTTGTGGTGTAGATATGTTGGGTTCAAAATTTTATCAACTTCGAGCTCATAAATGGCTCAGTTAAATAGTCGATGCCCACGAAGATTTTGAGAGTTCAAAGTCCTAAAATAAAGGGATAAAGAGTCTTGCAGACTAAATTGTATGGCATTTTCTAAAAGGTAGAATAAGTTAAGGGGTGTCTGCTAAAAAGAAGAAAAAAAAAGGAAAATAGAAAAAACCCTAATAGGCAGTGGCGGATCCAGAAATTATGAACAGTGGGTTCAAAATCTACATCACATATATAATTTAACAAACTAAGAAATTTAGAAATTTTTTTTTATCAAAATATACGAAATAACTATTTCAATAACTATAAAAATACATGCAATTCAATATCATGGAATTTCAATTAAATTTTAAGTTTTGAGATTTCAACATTGTAAATTTTTAAAATACCTAATTTCAATTGGCTGATTGATTTCAAAGGATAACTATGAGAACACCGGAGGTCCAGAACACGCAGAAATTGATGAGAGTTGGGCGTAGCGGCTGCCGACGTCGGCGGGAGACTGATTTTGGGCGGTGGCGGAGCCGCGGAGGTGTTGGAGCAATCGAGCAAGATTATGGGCGAAGCCGAGGTGGGTGCGGGCGGGGAAGGTGGCAGGGCCGGCGGGTGCGGGGTGGGTAATTAGATTTGGGTATTAGGTTTAGACGAGTAGAGGGAATGAGAGAGGCAGCAGGGCTGGCTGCGGGGGAGTGATTTGATTAATTTAGGTTTAGTTATGGCACGAAAAAAAAAAAAAAAAAAAAAAAAAAAAAAAAAAAGAAAGGATGCCTTTGGGTTTCGAACCCGCGCTTCCAGCGCGAGGCAAAAATGCCCCAACCACTCTGCTAAATGTAACACCTATCATAGCTCTCATTTACAAACTTTTATATCCAAATTATAAAACTATATATGTCCTGAATTCGACACCGGAGCAGTGGTGTCGCTTGACACCACTGCATATACAGTGGATCCGCCACTGCTAATAGGGCTGCTGTACCCATATAAGAAAGGGAAAAAGAAATTCTATGAGATCCAAGAAAACCTACTGCAGCCACACATTAAGGAGAATGTTAGAAAAAAAGAGGTTTAAGAAGGAGTGCTACTGAGAAGTTCTAGTAAGCTTTTGGAGAAAAAAAAATAGGAAGAAGGAGAGAGACGGAAAATCATAGACGCAGAAGTATCACATGCCGCCGACCAAATTAACTTCTACCAAGCCCTCCGAAAGCCGGAAAAATCAAGGTAAGTTTTCAACAAAAAAAAAATCGAGACCAAGTCATCCAGCCGTCCAAGTGCGTTTGGGACCTCCGAGATGTCGTTGAGACGTGCAACGATAGTAGAGCACCTCGAAAGGACAAATGAGTTTCGCAATGTAAAGCCGTACTTTAGATGTCTCTCATGTGATTTTGAGGAATCCCTTACATCCAGGATGTTCGAGAGCCTCCGGGACGGTCGAAATTCGGCAAAACAACAAGCAAATCAAAGGAAGAAATATTTGATCTATAGCTACCTCAAGGTCGGTTCGCTGCATTCCGACCGTCGACTCCGTCCCATCGAACATCCTAGACGTGAGGGAATCCTTAAAATCATATGAGAGACCTCTAAAGCACGGCTTCACTTTGTAAAACCTGTTTGTGCTTTCGAGGTGCTCGCAGCTGCTGGCTCGTCTACCGCCATTGCACGTCGTTAACTGTGTCTCGAAGGTCCAAATGCACTTGGACGGTTGGATGACTTGATATTGTTTTTTTGTTTGGAAATTTATCTTGAATTTTTTTTTTTTGGGTTTTGGAGGCTTCAATAGAAGCTGATTTGGTCGGCGGCGGAACAACCGTGAATGTCACGCCCCGACCGTTCCGGGCTCCCGCCCGAGCCACACCTCCAAACCCCGGCCGCACCACACGATTGGATTCCCTTGAAAAGGTGTGGATCCACTTGAAGTTGCAAGCTTAAGGCCTCCCAAACTTATAATTCCAAATTTTTTTTATCTAATTATGATGTATGGGACTAAATTCCATACACCACGAATTCACTCTTGCATGGGCCCTAGGCCAATGTAACCTTTTTTTCCTAAGGCCTTTGGGTCTTCTTAGGGGATATTATATCTTCCCCACCTTAGGACGCGACGTACTCGTCGTGTGGATGGGTCGCTAGTGGAAGCCCTAGGCTCTCTCCCGTCGGTGTACGACTAGTGCACTTGGCCCAGCACGGTGAGAATCTAGATCTAACCTGGGTCAACCTCCCGTCTGGCGTCTGCACACATGTAGCGCATACATGCGACAGGTCGCTCTGATGCTATTCTGTTACCACCCGACCCATCCCGGGCTCCAGCCCGAGCCACACCCCCATGCTCCGCCGCATCACACAATCAGATACCCTTGAAAATGGTGGATCCATTTGGATGTGCAAGCTTAAATCCTCCAAAACTTATAATCCGAAATTTCTTTATCCAATTAGGATGTATGGGACTAAATTCCATACACCACCAATTCACTCTTGCAGCCTTTTATCCTAAGACCTTTGGGTCGTTTTAGGGGATGTTATAGTGAATCTCTTGATGGCGGGGTGATACTTTTGCTTTTATGGCTTCCCGTCTCTCTCCTTCTTCCTATTGTTTTTTTTTCTCCCAAAGGTTCCTAGAACTTCTTTGTAGCTCTGTTTTTAAACCACGTCTATTTTTTTTCTTTTTAACCTTTTCCTTTGTGCACGTTGTAGGTTGTTTTTTGTTGGATCTCTTAGGTTTCTATTTCCTTTTATGGGTACGTTAGCCCTCTTGGGGTATTTTCCCTTTCCCTTTTTTTTTTTTGCTTCTTTTTAGCGGCCACCTGTTGACTTATTCAACATTCTAGAAATTTCCATTCAATTTTAACTGCAAGAATTTTTTATCTTAGGATTTGAACTCTTCAAAATTTACTCAGGCTTCAACTATTTGACTCGAGCCATTTTATGAGCTCGAAGGTGATTAAATTTTGAACCCAACAATTTCCTTTAATCGGAGGTTGCGTAAATATACGTAATTAACGGCGATTCTAATTACTTGTTGGAACAAGGTCCTTAAAATTCTTAAGTTTCCTAAAAAACAAGATATTATCAAGTCCACTATGATCTTGAACACTAGATCCTACTCATCCCGCTTTGGCTTTATTGCCACCTTACTTCTAGGCTGATTCTAAGTTGACCCAGTTTACTCAGAGCGGATAGAATTAGGATGTTCCATCCATATTGCGATTTGATAAAGAAGTTAAGTGAAGGTTATTGATTTGGGCTTGTTTTTGGCAATGATCATGCATCATATGTATATATATATATATATATATACATACATATGTATACATATATACGTATACATATATACATACATATATATGTATGTGCATATATATACATATATATGTATGTGCATATATACATATATGTACATGTATATATATATATATATATATATATATATATATAAATATATACATACATATATATATATATAATGTATGTAGATACATACATGTATATACATACATATCTACATTATATATATATATATATATATATATATATATATATATATATATATATATAATGTAGATGTATGTATTATATACATGTATGTATATACATACATATATATATATATATATATGTATGTATATATATATATATATATATATATATATATATACATATATATATATGTATGTATATACATACATGTATGTACATGTATGTATATACATACATGTATGTACATGTATATATATACATGTATATATATATATATATATATATATATATATATATATATATATATATATATATATATATATATATATATATATATATATATATATATATATATATATATATATACACATACATGTATATACATACATATCTACATTATATATGTATATATACATGTATATACATACATATCTACATTATATATATGTATATATATATATATATATATATATATATATATATATGTATATATATATATATATATATATGAAATTGGATTTTTGTAGCTGCAACATGAAGTGTATAGGATGTACCACGAAGCTAAATTATCTAAACTTCTTAGCAATAAAGTTGAAATTTCAAGATACTTCTGGAAGATTTTCCTCATAACATCATTAATATGGGTATCCATCCATTACCTATCTATTGGCAGTTGGTTTTGTTTTTCCCTGGGCTTACAACGTCTTTATTTGTCCTAATTTTTTGTTATTCGTTCAAGTGATCTAATCCTAAAAATACTATCCTTATCTTTGACCCTGTTGTCTTGACATTAATGACTTGTTTAACAATGTACTTTTCTTCTACAGGTGCTAAACATAAATTGGTTCCGAAAGCAACCAAATGGTGATGATCAGGTTACAATATGAAAATTTATGATTATGAAATATTGTATGGCTTTTCATAAAGAATTTTTATTTATAGAAAAAAGATCCTGCTTGAATTTCCTTTCACTGGGAACATAAAGAATGCAAGAAGATTGCGTTATTGCTATCCTCTAAGGAATGAAGATACTCAGTTTTAGTCGGAGTTATTCCATGGAGTGGTTATGATGCTTCTAGAACACTCATATAAAAAAAGAGACTGTATAATGACTGATCCGATGATGTTGTTGTAACACAGAAAGTTATTTATCATGACAGTCCGGAATATCAGTTAGACACGATTACTTACCATTAAGAATGACGTTTGATAATATCTTGCAAGTAAAATGGTTGTTTACATGTCTAGAAGATGTACAAGACGTAATAATGGGGCTAATATAGCAATCTCAGCGAACCGCTTTTTCTTCTGAATAGTAGCTTGTACTTAACCATCTCATTTTCCTATACTACTAATAAATTTTGGGAAATGCAATTTCTAAAGCTAGTTACTTTTACCGTATTGGGTGTATTCTACCTTAAGATGTGGTTTATATAAAGTTTAGGCTTCTGTTCTCAACTTTTGTTTTCAAATTGTATGGCTTCTTTCATATCATAAAAAAGTTTTGTTGTGGATGTCTAGCTGAGAACATAGTGCTTCACTTTTGGTGAAAGTCGCTTGTATGTGTAATAGTTCATTCTTAATATCTTCCTTTGTCATGTCTTACATCATAGCAAGGTTTAAGGTGGCAGGCGGCACGTCCATACCGTCCAACGCGTGCCAGATCCGGAGGGATCCGGCACAGGACGGTCGTGCATGCCGTCATTGTTTTTTTGTTTATAAATAGGTATTGTTCATCTTCCTCCTCTCACAATGAACGGTAATGAGTCACGTTCTGCCACCTATTTTAGGTCACATCGTGTGTGACCTTTTTTTATATTTGTATATCTTATTATTATTATTATTATTTAATAGCATATTTTTTATAATTTATAAAAACACTTTTAAAAAATTAAAAAATTACGGATCGCACTGCATGATCGGCACTTCTTGAGTTTGGGATTTAACGAAATAGGGCTCGAGACAGCCTTTAAACCTTGCATCATACAATACGATCCCATGCATTATTGCTTCCTTTTATGCTGGGGCATATGTTATATTATAAATCTTCCTCAGGTTTAGTATACAGAAGTTGTAATCCATATCTGATGTTATATACACACCATCTATGTCCTTTATCTTGATGAAGTAAGTTACTAATTCATGTACATGTAAAGATTTGCATGACGCCTCAAGAATAGTTTCTTCTGTGGTTTCTAAGTGTCTTCTTCCTGTCTGTGACATAGGTCAGCTTGACATTAGATATTTCAGCAGATTTACAATCAATGTTCACTTGGAACACAAAACAGGTACGCTAATTAGTATAATCTTGTACTCCTTGTAGTTGTAGCTGTCTTGGTTAGTCTGGAAAATATCCATTTAAATATATTCTGCTTTTATTATTCGTCATACTTGCATTCTTTGTACTTACCACTGCAAACCTGCTAGGAAAAAAGCAATGATTTTATTGCCTACGAAATTAGAAGTAATGCTAGCCGTAAATTGTTGCTGTCAACAGTTACATCTATTTTCTTATACTTATTCTTCAGATGTATCTAAATGCTTAACGACAATATTGTATTTGTTGATCTCTTTTAGTTGTAAGGAAAACTAAGAGAATGCCTTTAGTTGTTAACTCTAATGGATGTTATTT
Source organism: Xerophyta viscosa (assembly GCA_002076135.1). Taxonomy (NCBI): domain Eukaryota; kingdom Viridiplantae; phylum Streptophyta; class Magnoliopsida; order Pandanales; family Velloziaceae; genus Xerophyta; species Xerophyta viscosa. The sequence goes on along the minus strand of MJHO01000132.1, from coordinate 556,197 downwards.
ATTAATTATTCATTAATACTTTGGCGTACTTTAACAAAAATACCTTATCTTTTTACTATTAGCTTAGTTGAATTAGAATGCTATGACAAAAGTACCTAACATAGAAAAGATGGAGGTTGAAGGAAAATTAGAACAAAAACAAATATGGATTCCTTGAAAATAACCAAAGGCTCTATAGTTGGCTACAAGGCTCCTTCCAAGTCCATCCTTTTTTTTTTGTTTTTTTTTTTGAGATTATCATGGGAAACTCTGCCCGTACTGGCCCACTTTTGTGCGCACTGTAACAGATAAATCCACGGGTATCACCGACTCATGTTCTAAACCATCCGCCCTAGGCTCCCTGGGCATCTATCCTAATATTGTTAGCTCGAAAACTGAATCTTTAAATGATCAACATTGGAAGAATCTATTATTTTCATTTCTCTCTCTTTTGCGCTTTTAATGTCATCATGTTCACTAGATCTAAAGTTACTAACGTATGGGCACTTGATGATGTAGAGGTTCTTTATTTGATTTTATCATTTCTTTTAAAAAAAAAAAAAAAATTGTCGTCATTGTTGTTTTTGTGCAGGTGTTCGTCTTTGTAGCTGCTGAATATGAGACTCCTCAGAATTCCTTGAATCAGGTGAATAGTTTTCTAAGCTTCCTCATGTAATTGTACCCATTTCATTTGTTTAGACTTTTAAGTTCTTGCTTTACGTTTTTGTTTCTTGATGCAGCAATAGTAGCACGGTTTTAAACCTTGAATTGGATACGCGGGTAATGAGGAAAAAGAGTAATAACATCTGAAATAGAATTCCGACTCATGATGGTCCGTTGGTGTTTATGTACGATCAGTTTAGTCGTACATTTCAAGCATATACAACAAAATAACCGAGTAATAAATCATGTCCGAACGAGGTATGGGGAGCGTAGGATGTAAGTAGCCATGTACGAACGAACATTTCAAGCATATGCTTCCCATAACATATCTACCTTAGAGGGCTGATTTTGTTGGATCTAATGAAACAAATAGAACCCAAAGAAAAATGTCTGCCCCGCACAATCTTGTTTTGGGATGAATAAGCTTAAGAAAAAAATTCACCTAGATTTGCAAAATATTGTTACGAATCAAGTCATACATCTTTTCTGCTGTAAGGCAACCAATTAGCTTAGTAGATGTTTTATTGTTTGGTAGATGATGCTATATTTCATCACATTTTCCAATTTAATGAAAATGTTGAAATATTACTGCTATATAAAACATTTCAAAGACAATACTACTGCTATATATTAAATTCAATAGTAATGATATATAATATTAAATTCAAAGTCCCCGCCTTTGGGCGGATCGGCCGGGGCGCTCGCCTCAGAAAGCGAGCGCCTGGGTTCGATCCCCCGGAGCGGCTAAAATGCGGATGTGCCCGTGGCCACGACTTTGCAGCGGTTGCTGGAAAGCTGGTGGCTGGGTAACTCCCTGTACTCCATGTCCGGTCCGGGACGGACGCCAGGCCGGGATTTTACTCTCTCACACCTGGGTCTAAAATAGTCCTATAGATGTGCTTAGAAAACTGTGTCCGCGAGTTAGCGGAGACCCAGGGAGGGGTTTCGCTTCGTTATCTTTTTTTTTTTTGAAAAAAAAGATATATATGTCGTTCTATATTCGAAAAACTTGGCTTGAATTTAGGAATCTGATGTTGCAGACATTGTAAAAGATTAACTAAGCAAGTTATTTTCATCTTCTATAAATCCTGATGACTTTCTGCCATATTCACGATATTTCTCACAAGAAATAAGTTTTAGTAATTTGGCTGTGCAGGTTTCTCTTTGGGACGGTATCATACCATCAAAAGAACATGCAAAGTTTCAGATTCATACCACAAATAAGTACCACTTTGTTGATCAGGCAAGTTAATTCTTCTCTATATGTGAATAAGCGGAATTATTCTTGTATCTCTTACGGTGATTCTTTTTTTTCTCTTAAAGAGATGTCAAGCCTCATTCCTTCAAGTAAATGACCGGTTAGCCCCTTTGGTAGAAAGTTTATCGAAATTATGTTGCGTGGTTAAATTTAGTATGAAACTAGGAAGTTGAAGCATAGCTTGATACCATGAAAAAAAGCTACCAGCTTATGAAGTCTGTCGCTCTTTTCTTTTCTTTCTTTCTTTTTTTTCTTTTTTCTTTTTGAGGAAGATACGTCCTCTTACAATAATATCTTTACCATGCAATTTTATTTTATAAAGGGCCTTTTGACAAGTGGAAACTAGCGTCAGAGTTTGAACAACTATATGGCATGAAAGAAGTTACAGGAAAAGTAAACTCCAATTTTTCCTCTTGTTTGAGCGGACCACCTGCATTTCCGTGCCATCTTGGTTTCGAAAAATTTATAAAATCAGTCCAAAACACATTTTGAAACAATTTTGAATATGAAAAAATAAAACGAAAAAAGATTTTGGTGTGTTCTACAACTTTATATTCAAAGTTTTTCAAAATGTATGCACATTCAATGCCACGTCGTCATCCTTTTAACTTGCTTTCAATTCATAGCTGCTTTTATCTTTCTTATATTCACATATACGCACGTTTGTTGCCAAGAGAACTTGCAACTTTTGCCTCTCTGCCATCAGCAATGGATTTGGTAATCAATAGTTGATATTTATTACATGTATAATATGTGAATTGTTATACTGCTGTAGTCCATGTCGCAGCGTAATGAACAGTACATCACCTTTATGTCATTTTTTTTTTTTTTCAGGGAAGCAATCTCAGGGGCAAAGATTTTAACTTGACTCTTCACTGGCATGTCATGCCAAAGACTGGAAAAATGTTCTCAGATAAGATAGTAATGACCGGGCATCGTCTACCAGAGGATTACCGTTAGGGAACTGCTTAGGGTGCTTCGTCTGACGGTGTCGATCTATTTATGGGAACTAAAGAGAGAGAGTAGTTCTATTATTTATAAGGGGCTTGGAAGGTTTATTTATAAGAACAAGGGATAGTCTAAAGACAAATTCTTGCATTCTAGCAGTGTTTTTACTCTTCTTACAGTATAATAATATGCTTAAAGCATGGTTTTACTTGCCAGTTGGCACCACGTGCTTTCGGTAGTTATCAGCACGGCACAAATCTGCGCGGCATGTGCCGAAATACCTTATTTAAATTTTTATTAAGATTCCAGTTTTTATTTTTAGAAATGACAAACAAGTAATATATCAGTATTGTTGGTACAATACTCCGGTGCAGTCTGCATGTACCTATAGCTGACTTTACCGAAACTCGGCTCCGATACCTCGATTAAAGCATTAAAGTTTGATTTTGTAGTTGTTAAATCCTGTTATCTAGGGAAAATAGGTGTTCGAGCATTGTGAGTGGCTTAAAAATGTCTACTTTGTTGCATTGGTTCTGCAGTGAAATGCAAGGGATGAAATTCTATTATCAGTATTGTGCTATTGTTTTATATGGTCAGAATTTTAGCTCTTTCTGCAAGCACTAGATGCGTGGTTGTGAAAAATTTAAGAGATAATTGCATATTAGCTCTTGGATTTTAAATCTCTTGCAAATATGCCCTCATTCAAATAGTTTGCAAAGCAGCCCCTGTTCTGATTTTCGTGTTAGAAGTATTTTAACTATTATATAAATTTTTTTGAGAAGTTTTGAATATAAAAGAAATAAAGTATAATGTGATTTATAATTTTTTATTCAAAGTTATTTTCACAAAATATTTTTAAATAGGTATTTTTTGAGGCTTCTAAATAGGTAATTTTGACTCCTTATCTGCTTCCTTTAATATTTAGGTTTTCTTGGATGTGCTTTCAAGGCCCGTGTCTTTCTCTTTTTTATTTATTATTTTATTTTTGACCGCTTACCTGCTTTTTTGTGTAGATTTTCTGAATGGGCTTCCGAGGCCTATCTCTTTCTCTCTTTTTCTTGTTTGCTTCTCTACTCCGTCTCTATGTGTAGATTTTCGTGGATATGCTTCCACAGCCCGTTTCCTTCTTTCTTTCCCTTTTTTTTTTTTTTACCTGCTTCTCTGCTTCATTTCTGTGTAGGTTTTCATGGATGTGCTTCTAAGATCAGCCTCTTTCTCTCTCACTAGTTTTGAACCCGTACGATGCACGGTTATTAGTAATCAATATAAATAATAATATTAAATTTTTTTTATATATTTTAATATATAAATTAATAATTATTTTTATTAAAATATTTATTATTTATCATATTATTAGAGCAAAATAATTACCAAATACTATATATAAAAAAATAACGTTATTTTGAGACACGTAAAATGGTATCCAGTTATATATATTATATATATTATATATTATTTGTTTTAGAATATGGATTATAAAATATGCACTATTATTATTTTTATATTAATAGTTATTTATATGTATAGATAACTTTTTTATAAAGTAATTGTTATTTAATAAACTTTTAATATTTTATTTTAATCCATTTTAGATATTTTAATATTCTTCAAATTAATTAAATAATTTTTAAACTCTTATCAAATAATGCAGATATCATGTAGCTTTTTAAGAAAAAGAATAAATATAACATGACACACCGAAAGTTATTAAGATACTATATACTAGAACACTTTGATCAGCCAATTTTACATATAAGTTATTATTTATTTTTATTAACATATGATACTATATTTATCACATATAATTAAATAAATAAAAAATCAAATTATATACCTAAAATTACGACTTTGATCACCCATATATATGTATATTGTATATAATTATATATAATTATTAAAAATTTGATAATAATTTTTAAAATTCTTCATTACATACCAAAAGTTACAATTTTGATCATCCATTTGTATATATTGTATATAATTATATATATTACAAATTTGATAATGACCTTTCAAATTCTTCTAAATTATTATAATTTATATTTAATATATAAAATAAGATATTATAAATTTATTTTTATACTTTATAAAATTATTAATAAGACATTAAGTATGCATTGAATTTAAACTTTCATTAAATATGTGTTAATTACATATTTATTACATTTAAGTGACACATATCAAATGTTAAGATAATATAAATGCCATGTGGTATATTGTGAGTTATAAGAATTGCCACATGACGCTCAATTATTTTGATACCGAATTTTCTATATATATATATATAATATTTTTTCTTTTTTTTTTTTTTTTGTCTGCTTCTCTGCTCCGTTTCTATTGTAGGTATTTCTGAATGTGCATCTAAGGCTCAATTTTTCTGGTTGTGCTTCCAAGGCCTTTTTTTTGTGGGGAGAGTTACATTTGGGTCCAAATTTGTAAGTTTTATTGCACATTCTGGGCTAAGTTTTAATTGTAGTTAAGTTCTTCCACGGAGGGTGTCAAAAGTTATCAGAAAATATGTCAATGTATTATTTTTTTATTAGGATGGTGTTAAAAATAAACAAGAGGGTGTCAAAAACTTACTCAAAGGTGTCAAAATATAAGGTGTTAGATGCATGTCGGAGGTGTCAAAAATTCTTTGGAAGGTGTTAAAGTGACTAAAGTGCAAAAAAAATTTTGGAGAAGATTTAAGTGATGTTGAAATAATATGGAGGAACTGCAGAGCAATTATCCGTTTTTTTTCTCCGTTTCTGTGTATAGGTTTTTCTAAATGTGGTTCCAGGCTGCTTTCTTTTTTTTTTTTTGTCTGCTTCTCTACTTCGCTTCTGTGTATACATTTTCCTAGATATTATTCCAAGGTCTGCCTCTTTCTCTCTTTTTTATTTGTCTATTTTTTTCAGCTGTGTCTCTATGTGTAGGTTTTCTGGTTGTGCTTCTAAGACGACGTGCTTTCAAGCCGGACGTTAAAAGCACTCCCCAAAAAAGAATGTCCATCCCCTACTGAGGCAAGGAATAATTTAAGATTTTCTGTGCCGAGCCGAGTTTCGATAAACTCTGACCCGTCACGTATCGATGGTGCCGTGCCGACTGAACTTATATATATATATATATATATATTAAAATAAATAAAAATAAAAAATTAATTAAAAAATTTAAATATAAATTTTTTGAAACGTGTCGTATCATTTGTGCGTACCGAACTGTCAGAAACAGGTACATAGTGCAAACTGCCGGATTAGGTATGTACTGCTCGGCACGAACTATACCGACACACAATAATTATTAGAATTTTTTTTTAATTATTATTATTTTAATATTTATTTATTAAAATATGGTTAAAAAAAAATTATTTTTCAACTAAAGTCCGGCGCGCACGTCACTGCCACGTAGAACAACGTCTTTTGAAAAAACGCTCTTCCATGCTGACTCACCAAGAGGAAGAGCGTTTTTTCAAAAAACGCACTTCCTCCGAAAAAACGTTTTTCGAAAAAATGCTTTTCCCTCACTTTAAAAATGTTAAAAAAAAATATACGGAGGAAGTGCGTCTTTTCAATTAACGCACTTCTCCTCCACTTAAAAAAAAAAAAAAAGTTTACGGCACGTAAATCGAGAACTTTTATAAATTTGTATCTACTTATTTAATCTGTTTGGCCTATTTTTAAGCATTTTTAGAAAAAATTTTGAACTACAAACTTATAGATTTTGTTGTGATCTACAACTTTGTAGTTGAAAGTTTTTCGAAAAAATGTCAAAATATACCAAAAGAATAATTAAAATTTTGATAATTTTTAGCATAATATTTAACATTTTAAAAAAATCTTTCAACTACAAAATTATAGCTCGCATCAAAATCTATAACTTTTTAGTTCAAAACTCTTTCTAAAAATACTTAAAAATATGTCAAATGAGTTACCGTAAGTTTACAAAGTACAAAACGTTATAAGAACTTACGGCAGCTCGTTTGATATGTTTTAAGCGCTTTTACTAAAAATTTTGAGCGGTAAAGTTATAATATAACTTAAACTTATATCTTAATAGTTCAAAGTTTTTTGTAAAAGCGGTAAAAAATATATCAAACGAGCTGCCGCAAGTTCGTATAACGTCTTGTACTTTACAAACTTACGGCAACTCATTTGACATATTTTTAAGTATTTTTAGAAAGAGTTTTGAACTAAAAAGTTATAATTTTGATGCGAGCTATAATTTTGTAGTTGAAAGATTTTTTTTTAAAATGTTAAATATTATGCTAAAAAGATTATCAAAATTTTAATTATTCTTTTGGTATATTATTTGACATTTTTTCGAAAAACTTTCAACTACAAAGTTGTAGATCACAACAAAAATCTATTTTTTTTTTTTTTAAAAAATGGTTGATTAAGGTTAAAATTTTTTGATTTACGTCTTCTTTTTTAAAGTTCTCGATTTACGTGCCGTAAACTTTTTTTTTTTTTTTTTTTAAGTGGAGGAGGAAGTGCGTTAATTGAAAAGACGCACTTCCTCCGTATAGATTTTTTTTAACAGTTTTTAAAGTGAGGGAAGAGCATTTTTTCGAAAAACGTTTTTTCGGAGGAAGTGCGTTTTTTGAAAAAACGCTCTTCCTCTTGGTGAGTCAGTATGGAAGAGCGTTTTTTCAAAAGACGTTGTTCCTACGTGGCAGTGACGTGGCGCCGCGGACCTTAGTTTGGCAAATAATTTTTTTTTAACTATATTTTAATAAATAAATATTAAAATAATAATAATTAAAAAAAAATTCTAATTATTAGCATATTAGGAGCAAAGAGTCTCACCTCAGACATCTAAAACATAAATTAAAAAGAGGACAAAAAATGGAAAGTAAACATTTTTCTTCAAGATAGCATGTGTACTTGCGTACCAGCTAAGAGGTGAAAAGGAACTTTGGGTGTCCAAATGGGTACATCCACGCCTAACCAACCAATCATCTACCTTGCCCTTGATGGACCTCTAATGAGCTCATTAGGATTAACAAAACCCAAAAAAAAAAGATTAATTACATATCAATCCATACTTTCATGCTATCATTTCAATTAAATAATTATATATTTTTTTTATAATTATTAAATTAAGTTAAAATATTTACAGATAAGTATTTTTTTTTAAAATTAAATACGAAAAAATAAATTTGACTTGCTCCAAATTTTTATATTGAAAATTTGTTTCACAAAAATGCATCAAATTAGATATTTTAAGATTCTAAAATAGTTACTATTATAAAAACTTTAAAGCTCAACATATATAATATATATATATATATATATATATATATATATATAATATATATATATAATCTTTTCTACAAAGTTGCGGAGCACACTAAATCTTTTTTTTTTTCATATTCAATTTTTTTAAGAAAACACTTTATATGTGTGTGTGTGTGTGTGTGTGTTATGTGTATGGGCGCGGGCATTTCTTTGTTTTGGAGTAATTTTGTAAGTTTTCAAAAATCAAAATTTATTTAACAGAACTTTACAAAGCCCTAATTTTTTTTTTTTTTTGGCAAAACCAAAAACAGTAGGAAAAAATTAAGAAGTTTTGTCAAAAAGAACCCCTCTTTTGTAAAACTTGAATAAATCAAATCCTAGAATGAAAGCACTATGTTTCCTTTTCAGATCACTTTTTCTTGCCCGGAGCACTCGTTTTGCTCGTCCCGACACTTTGTTGCTCACCTGCAACACTTTGTTTACTTGTACAGAATATTTTGTTTACTCATAGATGGAGAATTTCAAGTAAATAGGTAATTAGATTACTGGAAGAATTGTAATATCACTGAAACAATTTGAGGTTACAAATGGATCATGAATGAATAGCACAACCCAATGATCGCTTGCTAGCAATCTCCAAATACATCAATTAATGACTATAAATCTTATAAATAATCGAATAATTATATCAATTACTACACTTCCACGACAATCTTGTGAACTTTCTGATCGGCCTGTGGCATGCTTTCCAATTCGATCGTGACGAGCCCCGACGATGTATTGTACGCGAATTCGACGTCAATAGCACCAAGAGAACATCTCCTTGGCTTAGTTGAGGAGTAAACTCCAAATCTTCCACAGCCCTTCACTTCCATGCACACCATTCCTACAGGCCCAGATCCTTTGTTTTCAACTGGTCTCACGGAGTCCCCGTTCAACTCGTTCGCGACCATAGCGTCCGATTCAACCAACTTGGCACTGCCGAAGCTGTGATACGTGATTCCTTCTACTGCCCCACCGGCATTGTACATATCGATCAGCCCGACAGGTGCAAATTTGAATCCTGGCGCCAATACCTGCAGTAACAAACAAGCGTAAGACCTTCACATTCAAAAAAAAAAAGGAAGAAAAAAGGATAGGACTGGAAATTTCTTGATATCAAGGTTTTTTGTGCCGAGCGAGCCGAGTTTCGGTAAACTCAGATTTCGGCACGTGCCGACCGTGCCAATCGTGCCAATGGATATTTATTTATTATTTTTTAAAAAATTAAAATATAAATATACAATTAATTTAAAATTTTAAATATAAACTTTTTTTACACGTGCCGTGCCGGTTCGTGCCGTGCCGACAACTGCTGGAACAGACACGTGCCGCCTGGCACAGGCTGTGCCGACCGGCAACGAAAACCATGATATAATTTGAGATTAAATGAACACAAAAGTGTGCTTGATAAACTTTACCTTGATCGGGGACACGGTGTAGATTTCATGCTCCAAGACCTTCAGCGAAATAGGAAGGGCGGAACCATTGGGCAAGAACACCAGCTCCCCGTCTATATGACGATAAACAACACAATCACCGTTCCAATCCCGGTCGGTTGCTGCCTCTGAAATTAGATGCACGTCGCTTCCCTTTACCGTGCAAGTTAAAGCCTTGGTTTCGGTTTCGTGGAAGGTGTTCTTCTTCTCCGTCGAACTCCATGCCGCCCCTTGGCAGTTGTACACGCCGATTACCCCGGTGTATTTGTTCATGTTCCAGATCTTCAGCAAACTGAAATTTGACAGCGTTAAGAAAATTGGAGCGTTTTTTTTTTTTCTTCTTCTTTTTTTCTAATAATTTAAAAAAAAAAAGAAAAAAAACAGAGAAGTATCATAAACCTTTTGCCATCACGAGCAGGGTCCGTAAAGAGAGAGTCTTTCGTGGTCGACCGGGCAACCTAGCCCTAAGAACAGAACCGTCCGGCAAGACCAACTTCTTCAGCAACGCGAAATTGTGCTTTCCAGGTGCATCACTGTCATTCAAATATCACAATTACGATTTTGGAAGAAGTACTAAACACTTTGATTTTCAGGAAAAAAAAAGGTTTTAGCTTGCTCACCTAACATAAACAGGTCCGCCACTGATGGCACGCGCGGAGGCATGGTACTCGGCCGCCGGGTGAAAGGAATGGAACATGTCCCAATCGGGCAACATGAATTCTCCGAGAAAGACGCTGTTATAAGCCACGGCAGCTATGTGGATCGTATGCGAAATGGGATCCCTCGGGTAGAAGTCGTCCGACGCCCTCACCACTGCCGTCTGCTTCGAGCTGAGCATTTCCACAAACACATTGAGCTCGTCACTCCCACAAACACTTTCACAAGAACAGAGTAGAAAACAGACTGAAAGTATGGAATTTGAATTGCTTACCAGTAAAGTGCGTCGGTGTTGTGGCTCATACAGGCAATGATGCCATTATCTGAGAAGTTCTTCGCGACGGAGGCATCGAGCGCCTGGTGATACTGCCTGGTGAGCTCAACGCGGCCGCCTAGCCCCGCACCGAGAGTCTCCAATACGCACTGGACATCTACCTTGACACCGTCAACTCCGGCAGCCGCGAGGTAGCTATGCAGCTCATTGTAGAACTTGAACACACTCTTGGGACTAACAAGGCCGAGGCCTTGCTTCGTCATCACGTCGGTGACGAGGCTCGGTTCGTTCTCGACGAGTCCCTGGCTGATTCTCGGGTATTGCATCTTCGAGTTGTATTCTTCGCCGGGCTGAACGCCGCCCCAGTATCCAGTGATCGCGTGCCAGACATAGACGTATTTCAGACCGTAGATCTCCTTCGCCGTGGTGACGATGCTTTTGATCCCGGTTGCCGGATTTTCTTTGTTTTGGAATTTAATGTTTTCTTTGATGTTGGTTAAGCGAAGGAGCTCGGAGGAGGGATTGCCGTCGGAGTCGTGGTCTGTGTCTACGGATTGCCATCCATCATCGATGATGACGAACTTCGGCGGTGCGCCGCCGGCGGAGAGGCTGCGGAGGCCGGCCTCGATGCCTTCTTGTGTGACGTCTTGGTAGAACGCATCCCATGTGCACCACCCGAAGTAGTCGACGATCCCCGGCAGCCGTTTCTCCGTGCGCTGCCGGAACGTCTTGAGGTGTGACTTGACGGCACGAACCGCGCCGGTGATGGCGGCGAAGGGGTCTTCGGCGGCAGCGCCGACGAAGAGGGCGTGCGAGAAAGCGGCGGAGAGGGTGCTGTCGTCGCCGCTCTCGACGACGAGCTCGAGAGCGTCGTCATCGCCGTCGCCGCCCTGTAAACACGCGCGGAACGATCCTTCCACCAACGGCAGAAACACCGTGTAAAGTGTCTCATCCTCGCCGTCGTCGTGATCGGAGCTGGACTTGGATTCAACGAGGAGGAACTGAGTTTCGTTCGGGACATCGCCTCCGCGCTCCCCCATTTTCTGCGCCATCCACCATAGCTTGAATCTGAAGGTCGCCATGAATCTCACATCCCTAATTCAAAATAAACCAAACAATTCATCTTCATATACTGATCATGGATTCATGATTCATCTATAATTAGTCGAGAAATACCTCAACATGCCAATGGAAATGACATGGCGGGAGGCGGGCACGGAGAGATCGACGCCGAGGAAGACGCCGTCGACGGGACCGGAACTAACCGCAGAGCTGGTAACCACGTTTGCCGGCACGCTGGCGAGGATCTTCCGGCCTTTGACGACCAAATTCCCGCCTGAGATCCTTACGGTAGGGGTGATCGTCATCTCTTGATCCTCTGTTTTATCCTCCTCCTGATCAACCTTCTTTACAGGAAGCGAGCTCAACCCAGAATCCTAAAACAACAAACAACACCATGCATTAAAGTTGCAAATTTTGCAAGCTCAGAAATCTAGAGATGAACATATCTGCCAGCAACATCATGTGTCAAAATTGAAATTTTCAAGCTCATGAAATCCTAGCAGAAAGCAACAAATCTGCAAAAAGTATCATTTAAAAACTCAAATTTTGCAATCTCGGAAAATTTTTTACAAATCATAAATATTTACAAAACTTGAAACTCTGCAAGCTCATAAATCCCACATAAGCAAAGCTGCAAAGAATTTCATCTAAAAGAATCGAAAATTTGGAAGCTCAAAAAAACTACCAGTGGTGAACAAATCCACAAATTTTCAGTATAATCTACAAAAATTGATCATTTGCAAAATTTTGCATGGTGACAATGGATCTCAAACAATTCAATAATAAGCATTAGTAAGAAGGAAAGTCAAATTTTCAATATCAATTATAAATTTGCAAGCTTTTGCATGGATATATATTAGTGGATCTGAAACAGTTCAATAAGAAATCTGCAAACCTTGAAAGCGCGAACGGGGGAGGAGGAGAAACGGAGAAGCCTGCGACTGGAGCTCCGGTATGAGAACCCAACAAGCAAACCGTGAGAAGCCTAGCTAGGTGAGAACAGATTGAAGAAGAAACAGAGAGATCTAACAAATTTATATATAAAAATACCAGAAGACGTAGAGAAGAGGAGCCCTAATTTTGATGGAGGAGAGATAAAGCGCTTATGAAGGAGATGGGTTGGAGAAGAAGGCTTTATATAGGGCTTGGAAGAGCACAGACAAATTGCACGGGCGGTGATAATAGCAGTGCTCATCGCCATGGCTGCTTCTTGAGCTTCGATGAGAAATAGAGGGAGGAGAGAAGGAGAAGATGATTGGGTCACCGCCGCGGTAAGAATAAGATTTGAATTACACGTCAGATCCACGTTCGATGCCGACCAGGAACGATTCTCATTGGTCCGTGCAATCACGGATCAATTAGATAAATGTCATCAACCTTGACCTGGATCCAACGTAGGACATAATGGTAGTGTTTGATTTTAATTTGTTAGGTACCTTATACAGGGTAGTTTATATAATAATTTAATTTAAAGTTATAAATTTGTTCGATAAAATAGTTTATTAGACGGCTTATAAGTAATATATTATTAAAATTAGCTTATTTTTTTATACTATCTTCTTTAACATGTACAATAAGCTGTTAGATTGTAAGTAACCATTTATTAAAATACATCCCATCTATATACAAATTATAATATGTATCATTATATAATCCATCTTATTTTTTCACTACGTTACTGCGTAAACAATCTCAAAATCCTACCGCTGCGACCTCGTTCCCGTGCCTCCACGATCTCGCTGCCACGACCTTGTCGCCGTGCTCCTGCAACCTCTCATGCGTCATACCGTGACCTTACATTAGGCAACATAATTAGAATTTAGAAAAAAAGTTATCATATGTATTTTTATAAGTTTGGTAGATGACGAAATTTATACTTTTATATTATGATTATTAATAATTTGAATGATATCAATCATATATATAAGTAAGATATTATTTATATCTTTTATTGTCATTTTATAACTACCAGTTATATTAAAACGTTTTATTTACCAAACACTCTTATAATAATCAGTTAGATTATACAATCAACTAAATATTAGAAGGACTAGCTAGATAGATATATCGGCTGCATAAGCTAGATTTATTTACAAGCTACCAACTGTTGTCAAACACACCCAATATCTTGCTTAGTTGGGGTAACCAATTTTCTCAAAAAAAAAAAAAAATAAAAAAAAAATAAAATAAAGGGTGACTCAAATATTTAAAACTTTGCGAATAAATTTTTTTTTATTTTATCTTTAATTTTAACATTTTAAAATATTTATTTAAAATATTTTTTAAGAAATGTTCAACATAAAAATTGTAGATTTCGATGAGGTCTACAATTTTTATGTTAAAAAGTTCTCAAAAATACTTCTAAAAAGTTATTTTGACACTTCAAATTTTAGCGAGTTAATGGATTAATTTTAAAATCCATTAAGATTTTGAAGCTTCAAAATACTTTTTTGGAAGTATTATTGAAAATATATTGAACTTTTGGAAATACTTTTGGAAGTATTATTTTGAAACTTCAATCTCTCATGTGTCATACTGTGACCTTACGCTAGGCAACGTAATTAGAATGTAGGAAAAAGTTATTATATGTATTTTGATAAATTTGGTAGGTGACGAAATTCATACTTTTATATTATGATTATTAATAATTTAAATGATATCAATCATATATATATAAGTAAGATATTATATACGTCTTTTTTTGTCATTTTATAACTACCAGCTATATTAAAATATTTTATTTACCAAACTTTTATAATAATCATTTAGATTATACAATCAACTAGATATTATAAGGACTAGCTAGATAGATATACCAGCTGCATAAGCTAGATTTATTTACAAGCTACCAGCCGCTGTCAAACACACCCAATATCTTGCTTAGTTGGGGTAACCAATTTTCTCAAAACCAAAAAATAAATAAAAGTAAAAATAAAGGGTGACTCAAATATTTAAAACTTTGCGAATAAATTTTTTTATTTTATCTTTAATTTTGACATTCTAAATATTTTTTAAGAAATGTTCAACATAAAAATTTTAGGTTTCGATGAGGTTTACAATTTTAATGTTAAAAAGTTTTCAAAAAGTACTTTAAATAGGTATTATGATATTTCAAATTTCAGCGAGTTAATGGATTAATTTTAAAATCAAGCTTCAAATTACTTTTTTGGAAGCATTTTTGAAAATATATTAAACAAAATTATAGATGTCAACAAAATTTATAACTTTTTATATTGCAAGTTTTTTCAAAAAATACTTATACAATATGAAAATTTATATTGAAGGATTTTTTATAAATTTAAACAGTAATTAGAGAATTTAGAGATTGATTTGTATGAGTATGAAAAATTTAAGGGTTGATTTGTAGTTATCCCAAAAATAAAAGAAGAAAAAGAAGATAGTCATCGGCAAAAAATCTAGTTCAAATCAAGTTCTGGTAAAAAATTTACAGAGTGTTCCAAGGACTAGTGGAGCGTTGAATTATAAAGTGTTTGTATGGGATATTCGTGTGTTTGTGTGGGATATTCGTGTTGAATTATATTGGATTGCTAGTAGTGTATCATACTGTCGTGATATAATTATAATGTTGTTGCAATATTAAAATTTTGCCCAAGTGAGTATTATGAAATGCTAATATATAGTGCTATCGTTTAAGGGTTTATTTAAGAGTAATTACAAATAAGAGGCTAAATTGAATAAGTTCTAAATTCATAAATAGGACTTATCTATTTTCCGCAACTCTAAAAGTTCCAATTTTTTGTTAATGGTAAGTTTAAGACGTGTCACCCTCATTAGATACAGGGAGTAATTCTCATATTTTTGTAGATGGTACTGATGAAATTTGAACATAAGATCTTAACTTATAAGATGGAAGTCCATTACGCCATAGTTAATTTGGAAGTAGCTCATGGTTATCCTTCCAGCTTCGGCAAATTTAGACTAGTTCTAGCTTCTACATAGTATGCGAGCAAAGCTCCCGCATTTTCGCTACTAAAATTCGGGTAAAATAAGTCTCGAAGGCGGGTTTTTACCCGATCACTCATATGAGTTCTGCCACCCTACATCTAGTTGGTCCTGGGGGAGCTACTTATTGATATTTGAAAATTTAGATAACCTATCACATTAAAAACATTTTTGTTTTGTGATTAATATAATGCCACACAGTGCTGTTTTAAACAGTGACGGATCATAAATTTTACGCATGTGTGTCGAAATATAAGATAATACATAGTAATAATACTTTAATTTTCATAATAATAATTTATTTAACTGCAAATCATATTACTATATTTGCACAAAGTTAACAATGCAATTGTTTTCAAAACCAATTAAATTCACCACTATTTTCTTAAATATTTGTTAATTTTATTTATTGAAATTAAAGATAAACAACTGAATCAAATACCATTCAATCAATTAATCTAAACCAATATCGTAATTACAAATCAATCCAATTATCAATTAATAACAATTAAATTTGAAATAATCATACCGATTCGAAAGTGTGGAACGTCGTCCGACGGCGCAGTGCGGACCGACGGTGCCGTGGTGGTTGCAGACCACATACGAGCGGACGCAGAGCGTCACCAAGCCGGACGGGCAGACGCGGAGTCGGAGATTGCGAGGGGCGTGCGCCGGGACCGAGCGAGAGGCGAGTGTGCTGCGAGGGAAGGAGCGTTGTGTTTTCTGCGATTAATATATATATATATATATATTATATATTATATATATATATATATAGTCACTTGATGTGGGTCTGTTTCGAACCCGCGTAGCACATGGACTACGAGTCCACGCTAACGATTGCGCTAACGTACATACCTGATTTGTAGACTCTTTTATTATTCATTGACTAATAATTATTAAAAACCGTATACATATATGCACACACTATATTCGTCGAAAAGCAGGGGTGTCATTCCTGCTACATTGCTGGTTCCATCCTGATTTTAACTTAGCTAAGAAACAATATACATTAGATATCATTCAACACCACAAAAAATCGTTGATCATTTATATAGCATTTGTGAATTACTGGATATAATAATATGTTTAGTTGCCACGTAGGTTTAGCTATCTTAACCGTACAAATTAGACTGATTAGTGATTTGCAGACTCCTATTTTCCTCGAAACACTAGAAACCTTAGTAGAAGGTTTCATTGTAACAATGAAACCTTATATTCTTCTGTAAAAGTCAGATAGACTCTCAGTGCCACAATATATATATATATATATATTTCCTGCATAACATTAACTCCACTTTGTAATAAAATAAATTTAAATTTCACAAAACTATTATAATTTATATCACGATACTAACATAACTCGTTCAGATACAAATATAGTTTGTGCGATACTAAAATAGCTCGTCTGAAATACTTATTGGTTTCCGTAAGTTTTCAGACCAAGTGACAATTTGAACATAAAAAAGGTTCTTGGGGGCTGGTTTGAATAAATTTTAAAAATAAGTTCATGATTTGATATATTTACTATAGTAGCCGTCCAAAATTTTTTATCATTATTTCAGTATAATTTTTTAGTATTTTTTTAAAAAATTTCAACTACAAAGTTGTAAATCTTATCAAAATCTACAACTTTATAATTCAAATTTTTTTCCAAAAATATTTAAAAATAGATCAAATAAGTCGACTAAAATTTATACGGAATCTCAAGAACCGTATTCTTTCGGGATAGGTCGATCTTCGGCCATCAGTTTCCTACACCCTCACACTCTCGTGCGATAGCATCACGGGAGCCGCCTCCATATATATATATATATATATATATATATATATAAAGAGAGAGAGAGAGAGAGAGAGAGAGAGAGAGAGAGAGAGAGAGAGGAGCCACACCTCCGACCATCCCAGGGTTCGATGATTGGGAGCTCCCACTTGTGGCGGCGGAGTTTGGAATTTGGACCGCTGATGAGAGTATGTGATTATTAAAGAATTGGATTAGATTAGATAGTAGATAGGGTTTATTATTTATTTATCCTGTTATTTTTTAATGGACTTGGGATTTATTACTACTATCAGGTGCGGCTTTCCTGGAATCAATTATTTGATAAGTTAATTATTGAGGAGTTATTTTTTTTTTGGTGGTTTCCGACGAGTATCTACACCACCGCCGCTAGGTGAGACAAATTTCATTTAAAATAATAAGATAAAATTTTCTCGATACATCAACCTCCGATATTATTATAAACACCATTTTTTAATCACGATTCATCAATCTGTATTAGACCGAAACCAGTCATAAAGTAAAATTTCGGCATAATATTCGTCCTGAGCCAAGTATAAAGTAGTGATGTCCTATTCAACTATCATATTAGTAACGAAAGTTGAAGGTGAGACATATCTCGTTCCAAAATAGAGTAATTTTAATAGTTTTTCTCTCGGCAAGTATTTACTGTGGGCTCGAGTCCCAAACATTTGCAGAGGCTCCTTAATCGCTTATTCTAAATTTGCTAATCAAATGAGCCCAACACTTATTAGTATTATTAGGAGTTTAATGAAAGAAAAAGGAGGGTATTTTGCGCGTGTTGATAATTTGTATTCATATGTAGGACTTGTTCGCTTCTTGTGTTCGACAAAACGGGGTTATGTGAGGATGAGATTCACGCACCGCAGTGGAGAGGACGTACAGTAAAGTACGTAGGTTTATGTGGTTGAACAAACTGCCTACATCCACGGCTAGAGAGTGTTTCACTAAATAATAAAGGATATTACAGAGTATCTCGTCCTTGAAATAACGACGTTAAAGTTCTTACATAGTTGATTAGAAAGCCTAAATTACATAATGTAACTAATTTGTAATAAAGGGATAAATTTTCAATATCTCCATAAATTGACGGTTGTTTTCACCACCCCATATATTGGGAAGTTTTCATAACTCCTCATATAAATTGGACTTTGAGTAGCTAGCCGAGACTTTTAGTGCGGGGCTGCTTCGAACAAAGAGTGTGAGTGCTGAGCTGAGCAGACTTTTTTGTAACCTAAAATCATGGCACTTCTAGCCATGTCGATTGTACTGTGTCGATCTATGCACATTTATTTTTTCATTTTTCCAAAATAAAGTTAAATTTCAAATAAAGTTAAATCATTAAAAAATAATTTATTTTGCACATTGCCCATTAATATTGATGAAATAACTTTCGAAACCGGTATGTGTCATCCGGTACAAAACATATAGACAAACATGTGAAACCATGGTTTGAATAGGCGATTGTCGCATGACACTATAAGGCAGGTGCTCGACCGGGCGGCCCACTACACGGTCTATTCCTTTTTTTTTTTGGTTTGCTAGATGGGCTTACTATTATTATGAATCTTAAGGGGACTTGCTAGGGCCGATTTCTTGCAAATTTGCCTCTCTTATTTGCTGATGTGGCACAACATATTAGCAAACGCAAAAGGAGGGGCGGATTTGCACTTTCAAAGGGAAGGAGGGGGTGCTAATTTGCTAGATGATTAAAAACAGCGGCTGATATGTAATTGTCCTCGAATATTAGAGAAAACAAGTGTGATGCTATTGACTAAACTTTGATTGCATGATGCATGACAACAATTGAGGTAGATAATGAATTAAGGTCGACCCCATTCATAATTGAAGGGTCTATTATTATATATTTATTATGCAGTTTAATTAGAGTCGAACAATTGTCATGAAGCCAACGATTGATCATTAATTAGTCCATTGGCCTTATAACTTTTCAAAAACTGTAAAGATCACCTCAAATGATCTTGACATGAATATGTAAAATATTTATGTATATATATATATATTATAAAATAATATAGAAAAGAAAACACTAATACATAAAAAGAAAAAAAAATGTCAAATACGATATAAAAAATACATTTGTAAATTTGTTGCCTAGAAAATGCTATTATTAACCTGGATGATCTCGTTTTTCATTGGACTATAACTGATATAATAGCACTGATTAGGGTTACCACATATTAACAAAAGAGCGGGTCACCAAATGGAAAAAAAAAAGTTCAAGTATCTAATATAACTGAGATATATATGCCGTCGAGGTGTCCATCCGCATACCTCGAGATCGCCAGCCAAGACCTACCTCGGCTCGACCAACATGAGGCTCCAGTCTCCGGATCGCCTGGTCGAGATCGATATCAGCTCGACCGATCTGAGGCCTAGCCTCAAGATCATCCGGCCTTGACTGACTTCGGCAAACGTCTTGCAGGCACCTCGGATCGACCTGAAGTCCAGGCAAAACGTCCGAGATCTGTTCATTACTTAGCATTGGTCGCCGAGACCAACTCCGAGGTCGACGTCGTACTAGACTCAACCGAGGCCTCGGCCTACCGACCGAGCTCGTGGATCCAGAATAAGTGGAGACAAAATTAGCCGCATAATTGCCGCGCGAACGTGGAGCAGTCAGTTATTTACGCCATACACCAGCGAACATGGAAGCTTACGTAGCGCAAGGAGATCCAGTCAATCGCAATCCTCGCCAAATCCACTATTTTCTCAACCGTAAAAAACCAGGCTAATGCCCAGCAACGCCTATAAAAAGTCGTCGGGGCACTCTTGATGATTATCCCATCTCTACGCACTTGAGAGTACTCTGAGAGAACTAAGGCTTCCAGCAAATTCTGCCAAACCTAATTGTGCGCTTAAGTGAATTGTAATCCGAGATATAATGATCTCGGTAGAGAGAATCCGAGTATTTTAAATATCAGAGAGAGAAACGGAAGATATTGTAACTCCTCACATCTTAGTGATACTTTTGCATTAGCTTACGTGATCGCTTGTGGTTTTATCTTGTATCCTCAAGATTTTTCACGTAAAAATTTCTATGTCCACTTACGTTTCTTGCGTTACTTCTCTTAGTCAAATCAGCTTTCGAACACTTATTGATCGTCCAAGATCTAACTCGATCAATAACTTTTCAAAAAAATAACTACAACGACGTAAAAATCAACTCGTAACAATCCTGACCTCAATATTTATGTATAGATAATATAAATAATATAGAAAAGGAAATACTATCTACACAAAAATAAAAAATGTCAAAAATATATTTGTAAATTGGTTGTCAAAAAGTGACATTATTATTATGGATGATCACGTTTTTCATTGGCCTATAACTTTTCAAAAAATAGCGGCGATGATGTAAAGAACACCTCAAATGATCCTGATGCAAAATATTTATGTATATATGTTATAAAATAATACAGACAATAAAATATTGTATACACAGAGAAAAAAAAAGTAAAATAAGATGTAAAAATATATTTATAAATTGGCTGTTAACAAAATAGCATTATTAACCTGGATGATCACATGAAACTAAGGCTGAGTATTATCCGAACTTATTCGAAAAACTGACCCGAACTAACCTAAACAAAGCTAGTATCTCGGATTTGATTTGAATCGGATTCAGTTTGGATATATATTTTAACAGTTTGGGTCTAAATAACTTAATTCGAATTCATCAATTAAAACTCCGTCGGGTCGGATTGGACCTGAATTATCCGCTGCTTACATACCCGTGCCGTAAATATGATTCGCGTCCTAAATCTGATTCACATGCCCAACCCAACAACCCTAAAATTTTGGAATTTCCATTTTCCTCTTTCTTTCAGTGTCCAACCAAACAGCCCTAAAATTAGATGAGGCGAATATAAAACCTGGAGCTTAAACTATATATATATAAAAGTCAAATTAGATGTCAATAATAAATTAGTGAATTGATTGTCAAGAAAATTACATCATTAGTTTGGACGATCACGTAAACGATGTCTTGAATGATCCTGACCTGAATATAAAGTCAACTTAGATGTCATTAACATATAGGTAAATTGGTTGTCAAGAAAATTACATCATTAGCTTGGACGATCACGTAAACAATGTCTTAAATGATCCTGACCTGAATATATATATATATATATATATAATAAAACAAAATATTATTATGAAAATAATAGAGAAAAGAAGATACTATATATAAGAATAAAAAAAAAGTCAATGAGATGTTAGTTTCGTGGTTAAGTGATAGAAGGAAAGGATTTTTTCTCAACATGGACAACGTCTCTAAACATGGACAAACAATCTTTCTGAGAGCTACACATGAAAGATTTGAGTTTAAAGAAATCCACATAATATTGTAGCAAATTATAAGAAATAAACTTGGAAAAAACAAAAAACAATTTTCGATTTTTGAGGGGAGCAGCGGGGTATTATGGTAGTAGAATGGACCTCCGAGAATAACCCTATATGGATTTGATTTTTCGTATTATCAGAATAAATAAAAATTTTATTGATGAAAATACGTACGTGAATCGTAGAATTGTCTCTTTTGGGAACAATCTCAATACAAATTATAACGATATAATACAAATTTGTGGTTTGGTTGGTCACGTTGTGTATTATATCACTCGTGATTAATGATTGGGCTGTATTTCTTGTACAAGTCATTCAACACACGGCATGCTCACTACACATTAGTTTCAAGAAAATAAATTATATATATATATATATATATATTATATTAATATATATATATATATATACAAACACACACATACACTAACAGACGACGTATTTATAATGTACATTTACAAAATAAAATTTATTTTTAGTTTTTTTATTAGTAAAATTTAGAACTTTTTAAATTTTATAATTATAAAATATTTTTTGTTCTTTTAATACTACTGATCTATTATATATTATTTTTTTGATAAATATAATAAAAATATAGGTATTAAAAAAAATTAAAAATATAAATCTATAAATTAAAAGAAATTTGATCTGCAAATTATATAAATAATATATATAAGAAAAAAAAAGATGATTTTATAACTTTCTATAAAACATAAACCACATACAATTTTTCTATTATATATAATTATTTTTTTGAACAATTAAATAATTATATTGAAATGTAAAATACCATCAAAACCTCTCCCTTATGCATTAGTATTATATATATATATATATATATATATAATAATAATAATAATAATAATAAGAAAATAGAAAATAATGTTTGCAAATTGCAATTTTGTGTGTGAATCATATTAGCAAATTGCAGAACTCTTGCAAAGTTTTCTGTCGTCCTTGGTCGCCACCATCACTGTCGAATGAGTTGTGCAGCCAATTGTTTGGATTATTCAAGTACCAAAACGCGATTAATATCTACCAAATTGGTTCATACAAACTCTTTGAGTCCATACAAACTCTACCTTCAAAAACTTAAAATCGAACCCGACGCAGCGAATTCTGTGAGTTGATAAATCTAGTACACTTTTTGCAGTGGCGGATTCAGAATTTCATTGCAGGGGTGTCAAAATAGAAATATTGACCGACTTTAGCTGCTCAATTAAATAAATATGTTAATATTAATTAACTTTATCAACAGCAAACAATCATTTTCATACTATTATAAATTTAAAATAAATGAAAATCAGACCGAATTGGTGAAGCGAGCGGTACGGCGAGCGGATGAGACACGGAATCAAAGTCGGATGCACGACGTTGGCGGCAGCGTGGGCTGGAAGATGTGACAGTGGCTGCGCATGACGGCGGAGGTGTGGGCCGCGGCGCTGTGCGGCTGGACCACGGCACTGGAGTCCGTTGTCCAACTCTGGAACGGGACCTAGGGGACGCTTGGAGAGGTGCGCCGCGAGGGATAGCGGAGACGGGGGGCGGCGAGGGGCTGCGGATCCGAGCCGGACTCGGAGGTTGTAGATCTGCTTCGGTGCGGGATCGAGATGGCGATAGGCGACATCCGCAGAGACGGGAGGCCGGCCCCACATGCGACACAGCGGTGGTGCGGATGAGCGGTGACAGTGAGCTGGGACGGAGGAAGCTGGAGACGGAGGCGACGCGCGAGCCACGAGGAGGGGGGGGGGGGGAGAGAGAGGCAATCGAACGAAACGTGAACCGCGATCCGCAAGCGGGGACAATCGGACGGCGGTCGCGGATTGCCGGACGGGACAGAAACCAGCGCGGCGAGGTGGCGGGGTGGGTATTAGGCTGGCGGGCGGTGAGGGGAGTCGTAAGTGAGATGGAGATTGATGGTTAAGTCAAAAAAAAAAAAAAAAAACGAAACCCCAGCAGCTTCAAACTCGCGCTTTCACCACAAGTTTTTTCCAGCCCAACCACTTCGTCTGCGAGCAAAACGTGATACAAGCAGTGCTCTACTAAATATATTTATTTCAATATACATACATACATACATATATATATATATATATATATATATATAGAATTCCGCCGCCGGAGCCGTGGTGTCGCTTGACACCACTGCATACACAGTGGATCCGCCGCTGACTTTTTGGATGGCACAAGCACATGTTTTATCAATTTCAAAAGTTAAACTCTATTTGCAAGTCCAGGATCTAATTTTTGTCCTCTATAGAAGGGATAAAACCTTCAATTTACGGCAAAAGATGTGTATTACAAGTGAAGCTTTATTTTTTAACTCGCCGTTTTTTGTTTGACAAAAATAGAAGTAGCTTTTTCATTAATGTAATATCAGATTTTGAAGAGCATGTAGTTAATGAACAATGTCTCTTATTGGATCCAAAAAATAAAAATCTTGATCATCGCTAACTGAATATTTGAATTTGAGGCCAGTTATTAAATGGGCCAAATAAGTATAAGGAAGGTTCATGGGGCCCAATGGGCCAAAGGTTCATCCGGGTTCCCATCTGAAAAAACACACCAAATAAAAAGCATAACAAAAAAGGAAAACAAAAAATAAAAATGGAATATTAAGTTAGAATTTAAGTAGGATTGAAACATGTCAGCATTGACACAGCTAATATGGATTCCTCCTTCCGTCTTACTAATGGTGAAAATTCAGTACATTATATGGAAAAGGGAGAATTATATATATGCCATTGCGTCGATTCACTTATATCAATCGACCCGAATTTGAGCTTAATAGTGTTCTGCTCGAGTTTAGCTCATTTTTACTTCTAGTTTGATGCTTTAAAAATTTTAGCGGATTAATGGATTAATTTTTAAACTTACTAAAAACTATTTTAAAAAAGTATTTTTTGAAAAGGTTGAATACAAAAGTTGTACAATACATCAAAATTATTATTTTTTTATATTTTAATTTTTCTAAAAAAATATTATATAATAGTCAAAATATTTCTGACATAAATTTTAAGATGGGCTGATTTATAAAGAATTTAAAATGAAAGGTTAATTTGTAATAAGTTTGAAAGTCAATGGCTGAAATGCAATTTTATCTATGGAAAATAGTTGGTTATGGAAGTTGGAAGGGATTAATAATCGAACAGGTGCAAATGCAAAGTAGGAGGGATAGTTGAAGGATGATGATCTTTTTCCTTCAACTTGAAGGGATGGAAACGAATATTAGAAGATAAACGGTCGAGATTGAGTAGGAGGGAAGAGGAGGGAGATGAGAGGAGGGGTACAAACTATTATTAGTTTTATATATGTGGGATGCACGAATTACATTAATAAATTTTATATAAATAATAACACTAAATGCCAAAAAAAAATTTATTTTAATTTCCAAAACTTATATCTAATTTATAATTTGTATTAACTTTATAATTTCAATTTATACTTGTCCGTATTTAATACGGAACCGTCATCTTTTGCGAGTAAATATGTGACAAAGTTAAGTTGCTCACTAGCCTCTAGCAAAATATATATCCTCTATTTCAATTTAAAATGTGTATTTTTTTCCTTTTATCTTGTTGTATTATTTGTTTAACGAATTTTCATCTGAATTTATCTTATCAACTGTTTATATGTCAAGTGTGCTTCGAATATTTACTTATCTCAAAATCGATACAAATATATATCTTAATATAGATTATATATGCAATAATACTTTTTTAATGCTTGTTGAGTCCATTTTAGTTAAAACAAGAAATTAGATTTTTCAAATATAGATACTTATATTGTACTTTATAATGACTTGCTAGATAATTACTTTTGTTATATATTTATCAAATGAAATTAAAAAATTGTAAAAAGACTTTTGTTAAACTATATTTATTCATACTTCAATCAATATATTTTAAATATTATTTTATATGTATTTTGTAAGAGATAAATATGGATATATATATAATTATTTATATAAATATATTCTCAGAATAATAAAAATAGCCATAGGAAACTCTCAATATTACCTTATTAAATAGATGTCTTAATACAGCAGGTGGTGTGAAAGTAAAGAAAGAGATGCTGTCTTCTATAGTTGTCCTTAATTTTATTTTATTTCGTCGTAATCGACATTTTCGCCGTGAATTTTATTTTGAGTAAAGTTCTCGTAATATATCGATTCGAACATTTTCGAAATCAAAATTGTAAAAGACATTTTCGCCGATGGTGGTCGACCAATCGCACAGTGATGCTTCTATTCTATCGTCAGATTCAGCTCCTAAACCACATTATACTTAAAAATTACGATGCTTTGCATATAGCATAACTGCTGCGAATCCTTAGCGCGCACTAAACATTTCGAACACAGAATCTCTCGCTAAACATATCAGTGTTGTGGGGGCGAGGGTAGGTTATTATGTCTTATTATTGACGCCCTTTCCTTGCTGGTGTTACATCCACCTCAAAATGTTTGATATCTAAGTCACCATCATCTACCTAAACATAATAAAACTTTCCCCCTCAAATCAATGAAAAGTTTAAAAGTTGTCCTACTTTACTGATACATGTAACATCTTCACGAAAATACTTTTCGCGCATTATATATGTAAGAACTTCTCAACTCTAGCTAAGCACGGGACTATAAAATTTAAAATATCAGATATTATACAATTTCAAATTATAATTATTGAAATAGTATATATATAATATCTAAATATAAAAATATGCAATTCAAGTTTAATATTGCATAATCTTTATTTTAAATGAATATGACTAAATTGAAATTTTGATATTTTAAGTAATAGTTAAACATATAATTACTAAAATATATAATTTTACCATAATTTTTAATTTTTTTAGACTTATTCATTTATTTTTATTTTTTTTTAAATTTATCTAACTGGAGTGTGTGAAGACACACAATACTTGGTATTATTTATTCTAATATAAATAAAAAAAGACGTATAGTTTTAAATGCTAATTATGTGATACATGGCACATAACTAAGAGTGCCATAGTGCCCTGTGACATAAAAAAAGTAGTTTAATTTACTTATGTTGTATATTACATATAGAGAAAATCTACATAGATGGGCTAATATCTACGCAATTGGCCTGTAGACGAGCTAAGAGTGCTAGTTTAGAATAATTCCATATGAAAATTGATATGGATATTTGGGACTCCTCAGTTGGTAGAATATCAGTTGGTGCCATCCGTGAATTTATCTGTTACGACATCTATTTTTTAAAAAATATTCTAAAAAGTGTGATAAATATATATTCTACTATATAACCATAGTCTAAAAATGCAGTTAGCAAATTGGATCCAACAAAATAATTATCCCAAAATATATGGAGTACAAAATTGATAGATATTACATAAGATAGGCTCAGAACATAACAAATATAGGCTGATTTGTCGTTTACTCTTCTATTTTTCTATGGCTTATTAGACAATATTGTGTATTTTTCTATGACTTATGAGTCAATATTGTATAATATTAGACGTATCGATGTTGAGATTGTCACGTTGTGTTTCACTCTACTTGATTTGTTAAAAGTTAAAAGTACTGCTATTTACCAGCTTCAGAGTTAGAATATAGATTGAACAAAAAAGTATGCATCGAGATATATATGATACAAATTTTGATACATAATCTGTAATACAAATACTGATATTATGTGTTCAATTGGGCTTGCTGGAGCTATTGAATGGTCTAACAAGATTGAGATTACTTGTTTTATTGGGGTTATAGTTTATTTGATATTATAAATGAGAATATATTTGAAACAATTAATAATTAAGCTCATGATTCATTATAATTAACCCGAATGGTGGTGCTTCTGTCTAATAAAATAACGTAAGTTTTATATTCAAATTCTATATGCGCCACTTGTAAAGAAATGAAAATTTATACTGTCTGTATTTAATGGAGGGCAATAGGAACCTTTGATGGCCGTACAAAAATTGATTAAGAGTAGAATTTTTTCATAATCTAAAACAATAATTTATTATAATATTAAAAAGCTGAGTACGGTTAGTTCGATTGGATGGTAGGCACTTCAAGAAGCGTTATTATCTACGTTTAAGTCCGCCTAGGTGAAATCTCTTGCAAATTTTTTTGAAAAGTTCTATTTACCTTGTGACATGAGCTCTCGTTCATGGAAGGCTTATGTTCGGATTTTCAGATCGTCGGTCGGGACTAAAAATGGAGGTTTCTCGCGAGTTTGAAGTCCACATTAAAGCATACATTCTCATTACGGATTCCTCTATGATAATCTCAAAAATATAATATTAAAAGTTGAAAACTTATTTGATGTATTTTTTTTTTTAATATGAAAAAGTAGGAGTAGTTGGGATCTTATCAATTGTTACGTAAACCTAAAGAAATGGTAAAGAGAAATTCAGCTCCACTCAATATAATAAGAATGTAGCGGGGAGAGATCAGACATGATATTGAAATATATACTACATATATTCGATATAATACGTATGATTTGATTGTAGCAGAAGTCAGTGATGCAAAACTGTAGCATTATACTCGACGATGGCGTCGCCGGTGGTCACGTTGAAGAAGAACGTCTTGAGGGTGACGAAGCCTCGGGCTAGCTGGAACGCGCCGGTCCCTCCGATGATCGGCATCTCTCTCGTCGGATTCAATGCTTCGTTCCTCCCGAACACCGTCACAGTGCTGCCGGCGAACTCGCCGGCGGTGAGCACAAAGTTCATCATCATCACCACCGCCGGGTCTGTCTTTGAGAGCGACGCCTGCGCATAAGTTCCCTGAGCTCTTCCGACGATCTTCCCGGTTTTAATGTCAGGGATGTCGGTGAGAGGGTCGTCCATGACGACGACGCTGCCAAATCGAACAGGCCTAGGGGTGACGAGGACGGAAGTGGGGGCGGGGCCAGTGGTGATGTCGTGGAAGTAAAAATGGAGTCTGGTCACCCTGAGCTCGCCGGCGGTGACCGTCGGAGGCGCCGGAAGGAAGATGAGGAGAAGTAGGGTTAGGTAAAGAGAGTTTATCTTTGGCGCCATTGGAAGCACACTAAAAAGTTTCATTTTATGTCGAATGAGAAGAAAAAGATCAATTAAGGAGTCTGATTTTAGAACAATTAAAAGTGAAGCTTTTGTGAATTATGTGACCATGGATCTTACAAAGTTGAATAATGCAGTAGGTGAGAGAGAGACATTTTTTGGGTTTTGCCAAAAAGAACCCTTTTTAAAAAATTAAACAAATCATCTTTGAACAAAAATATTCAGTTAGGTTTTCATAATACTTTTTAGCTTATTCAGAATATTCGTTTAGCTCCTCTAGAATATTTTACTTTCTCGTCCAGAAAACTTTAATTATTCATCCTGAACACATTTTTCGCTCATCTAGAGCACTCTAACCAAAACACTATGATCTATAAAAATATAATAACTTATTAAAAATAGTGTAGAAAGAATTAATCTAACAGTTACCGAAAAAATAAAGTAACTATTTTATGAATCTTTTTTTTTTATCTGAATCATCATATTTGAGTGAATTAAATTTGACTATTCAATAAAGAGTATTGGAGTAATATACAATGAAAAGAAGCCTTAGCGGTGTAAAGATATATGTTAATGACATCATATAAGCTACTTGAAAGATATCCAAGAAATTTGGAAAGTAATATAAAAGATAAATCTGATAGCCACCCTCGTTGTCAGAAAAATTGCAGGACCTCGCCAGAGTTACAGGAATAGGAGTAAGCATTAGAAACTTTCGCTGCGTAATCGAGTTATTCATTTCGCACTTGTTTATATGCTACCTATGTGACTAAGGTTTCATTTCCCACTTATTTGTGCTTTAAATGATAGACATATATATATATATATATATATATATATATATATATATTGCATATGCTATTACTAATTACGTATGGTAAGTTGGTGCGGGTCAGAGAGGTTAACCCGATTACTGATCATTTGACGAAGCTGGAAAGACAACGGAATTTCTTTATTTACTTTGATTTTTTTATTTATTAGATAATTTTTACTAATAGGCTTTCTCTTCTATCCATACGTGTATAGATTTTTTTTTTAATTTCTTTTTTTTAGTTTTCATTAATATGAATAAAATTTGAAATACTTCGTCTTTAGTTTTCGCCCGAATTCTTCAATTTGATTGAAGGTTAGAGAAAGTGTCTCAAGAGGCCTCTTATTAGCCTAGTTTGTCTCTAAGATGGAACAGCCCAACATGAGTTTTTTTTTTTTTTAAGATTTATATTTATTTATTTGTTATTATTATATTTTGATTGAGGAAATAGGCATGTCTTGGTGGGAAAATCCAAGGGGGTATAATTGATAAAATTTTTATATCAGGTATGGAAACGTATCACATTTGTGCTACTTCAATTAGTATCCGACATGAATTGGAAAGAGACTATTATTGAAAAAATATTTAGTATATATTCGAATGAAATATATAGTTTTTATATATAACTTATTATTCTAATATATCCTATACTAACTTTTATTTATAATGATTTTTGTCGTCATTTTTTTTATGATTTCGAGTAGTGACACCGTGATTATTTTTATTTTTGGAGTAGTGACACCGTGATTTTTTTATGATTTTAGGATTTCGAGTAGTGCCAGGGTTCCAGTGTTCTCATCTTTTTAAGTATTTGTATCATTTTTATTTATGGCATGTTTTTTTTTATGTCTGTTATTTTCTCCAAAATTATTTTTAGAACTGCAAAAATTAGGCTGAAATGAAATTCTCCGAATTACTTTTCGCAGCACTGTTTTACATCCAGTCAATCACAATTTGTTGGATCAACTCCCCCCCCCCCCCCCCCTCAAAAAAAAAAAAAAAAGGAAAAACAAATTTGAGAACCCTGGCACCGCTGCTTAGGACTGAGCATTCGGGTCAACCCGACCCGAACCGAAATTTTAAGGTCAACCCGAACCGAATATTTTCAGACCCGAACCGATCCGAATTTTATTTCAATCCGAACCGACCCGAACCGACTAAAATTCGGGTCAACTCGGGTTGACCCGAATAACATCACAAATCACTTTTATTTAACACCAATTCGAATTCGAGTAGGTTCAGGTCGGTTCGGATCGACCCGAATAGTTGTAACATTAATATTTTGTTTAAATAGAAAGAATTAGCACATAAAAATCAACAAAAACTAATTAATACATGACTTGTGAGGATAATTCGGGTCCAACCCGAACCGACCCGAAATTTGACCACCGAATCCGAACCGAATTATATAGACCCGAACTATTAAAATGTCAACCCGAACCAAACCCGACCCGAACCGAAATTTTGACTTTGTTCGGATCGGTTCGGTTCGATTTTTCGGGTAGGTTCGGGTAATGCTCAGCCCTACCGCTGCTATCGAGCCTCCATTGCTATTGCTATTGCTATTGAGCCCATCTTCTGACTCAATTTACAGCCCATCTGCTGTTGAGGCTAATTGAACGATCCAACCCAATTGGACCTATCCAGTCTACATCCAGAAAATCTGATCCAGTCCTTATAACAGCCGATTTTGAGCCCAACCTGATCAATCTGTTGATCCAGATCTGATCCTGTCCTTGCACATAGGGACGACTCTAACGCACCCAGTTTTCAGAACCAATATTAGCGGAGATCCAGGGAGGAATTTCGCCTCGTTATTTCAAAAAAAAAAAAAAAAATCTATTATCTGTCAGAAAATTCACCAAAGAGTTAAATTTAAAGTTATTTTTTCATCTAATGATGTGATTTTTTAAGATATAGCTCTACAAGATAAATAATTGGTGAAGGTAAAAAATACATAGGACTATATATGATGGATTCTTTAGTTATCTCTAAGGCTTTGAATGCACATATGTTAAAAAAAGGAGTCACTATAAACGAGTCACTAAAAAATTCTCTTAAAATGGATATTTTAGATATGTAAAGTTTAACGATTGTAAAAACAATTTTCAAACCTGCTTTAAACTAGTTAATATTTGAAGTCCTAAAATAGCTAATTAGAAATATATTTTAGAAAAATCTTTAACATGAAATTTGTAAATTTCATTAAAATTTACAACTTTTATTTTAAAACTATTTCAGAAAATTTTTTTATTTTAACCATACATAATGATAAAATTTTGGTATGGTTGGTGCCACTAGCAGCGCCCTTTTTTATAGTTTAACATCTAAATATTAAATCCCACGTTCTTGATTCAGAAGTCCTTTTTTTATAGTTTAACCTCTACATTTTAAGCCTTTTTTTTTATAGTTTGACCTCTACATTTTAAGTCCCATGTTCTTGCTTTAGAAGTCAACGGGCTTCTGCTCGTTTTTTAAATATCGAGATGAAATTTCATTAACTATAGACAATCTAGAGCACGAATTTCGATATATTATGATTTATGAGCTGCCAATGGACCCTTTTTTTTTTTTTCTAAACTTGTATAGCCTTTGTATTACATAATAGATAAGTCCCATGTTGTCGTACCCCCACCGCCGGTATAATTTCGTAATTCTTTTATTAGTAGTTTATCTTAAATTTAACACTGCTATTCATCAGAACTATCAAAATTTATATTACAATTAGAGCCATACATAGTTAATCCGGATATGTGCAATATATATTCCGATACACTACATATGGTTCTTGTTATATCTGGATCATCAGGATCTCTTAAAGAATCATATTCTGTATTAAGTTTTCTTCCTGCCCTCTAGTCGTGGCATTTCGGTGAAGTGCTTGGTTGTGTTCCAAATACGTAGAGTTAAATCCAACTCTCACCGGCTCTCCTTAGTCATGCTCGAGGTTGCCGTATCCCACGACCGTATGATTTCAAAATCTTTTTCGGCATTTAATATTAAGTTGAGCACTGCTATTCATCATAACTATTAGAACTTTGGATACAATTATAGCTATATAAAGTGCATCAGAATATGTGCGGTATATATTCCGTATGGCTTTAATTATTACTATGTACTACTGTTTGATGTACATTTGCTACTATACTTTTTTCGTCTTCAGCCGAGGCTGATGGGTTTCTATTTCTAATACCGATAATATATTATTCTTAAAAAAAATAAAATAAAAAAAAAAAAAAAAAACCATCCCTGTCACTCGGTTCACTAACTATAAGAAATTAAATAAATAAAAATAAAACTAATAATGCAGCCTCGATTATCTAACAAGAGGATGAAACCATATTATGATATTATCGAAATTATATAATGTTCATGAGAGATGTGACACATATATAGATGCACAACATATAGTTATGGTATAGCCCTTTTTAAGGGAAAATTTTATGAGTGCTGCTGTTCATCAGGGACCCCTGACGGTCTGATACAATCGGGGCCGTCCGAGGCCCCTCTGGATGTGTTTATTCCGAGGGGCCTGCGTACGGCCCCGATTGTATCAGGGCCGTCAGGGGCCCCTGATAAATGGTTTCTCTGAAATTTTATAATGCTCCGGGTATAAGTTTCGAAACTTACACACCCATTAAAACTTGTATTTAGAAATATTTTTTGAAAAAAATTTCAACTAAAAAGTTGTTCAGAAAAATAAATTATATTTTTATAGTATAAATTATTTTCAAAAAAAATTAAATACTATGTCAAATAAATCGATAAGAAACTATAGACAAATAAATTGATTTTACATTACCATATTTTGATAATTATTTTTGACACATATTATAATATTTTATAAAAATAATTTGAACAATAAATTATGTATTTTATTTTTCTAAACAACTTTGTAGTTAATTTTTTTTTCAAAAAATATTTTTAAATATAAGTTTTAATAGGTGTGGCGTAAGTTTCGAAACTTACGCCAGGGGCATTATAAAACTTCTCATTTTTTAGGGAGTTTTTTGCTATGCGACTGATTTGTTCGAGATTGTCTGAATCGACAAAAAATCGTGTTATAACTCACACTTTAGAAAAATTATGTCCTAGGCAATAATTGTATTCTTCAAAAAAAGTGTTGTAATACAAGAATGATGTTCTAGTACAATGCAGTATATTTGAGCATACCAATATTTATATGGAATTAGTTTTTGAAGAATTTTGAATATAAAAGCTAAAATTTGATGAGATTTATAATTTTTATATTTAAAGTTAAAATACTTCTAGGGCTTCAAAGTCTTACGGTGCTATTAGAGGTTGCCAAACGCAAGGGTTGTCGTATTCCCGCCGCCGGTATAATTTTATAATCCCTTTATCGGTAGTTAATATTAAGACAATACTATTCATCATGACCAATATGACTTCTGATATATTCAGATTCACATATAACGTATAAAGATACGTGCGTACATATTTTGATAAACTATGTGAAGCTCTAATTATATTAAAATTAGAGGAAATTATGGATGGACCCCTTGACTTGGTAAAACTAATTTTTTAACCCCTCCAGATTTAATTTTTGATAACCACTTTCTATTTTTAAGTCTTTTTATTTTTTTAACCATAATAACTAACTTAATTATTTTTCTGACGAAAATACCCTTTCGATTATTCTTTTCTAATGAGATTTTAATATTTTGAGTCTTTTTCTCCAATGTCTACTTTTCGCCGCGCCGTCTTCCATAGTCATCGTCCGCCGCACCGTCTTCTACAGCCATCGCCATTGCAAATGTAATTATTTTTTTTTTCATATTTTGTTATTTTTTGTTTGTTAGTCATCGTCCGCCGCGCCGTCTTAGTCAACATAATTGTTTCATTTTTTCATATTTGTATCGAAATGATGGATAGTAGAAACAGAAGCGGGAAGACAATGAGTTGCATCGCATCGCGCAGGTCATCGAGTTGTATCCCTAAATTAAGCAAAAAATTAGTAAACGGTTAATGGTATTAGTATCAATTTTATATGTAAATGGGTTAAAAAATAAGTAATTTGAAATTAAAGGATTATTATTAAATATAAAAATCGGAAGAGTTAAAAAATAACTTTTCTAAAAATTAAGTACTTATTTATAATTTTCCGTTAAAATTATTAGGATTTGATGAAGAATGGCACTCAATATTAAATTTCAAAAACATTTAAACTATAACTCCCCTGCCACTTGGTTCACTAACTATAAAAAAAATAATTAATTAATTAATTGCGTCCTGTATACGAAACAAGAGGATAAAACTAACACATTTTATAATTTAATCTCCACGTTTTATTCACTAACACTCTAAAACTTACAAGCTCCCATGTTCTTGGTGATAAAAAGTCAACGCTTCTACTTCTATCTAATTAACCTAACGTTTTGTTGGCAATGCTCCCACGTTGTGATTTCATAATATTTTTATTGATAATTATAATTAAGAAAAAAAAAAGTCAAAATCAGCCAATATATTTTTAACTTTTTTAAAAAATTTCTAATAAAAAATAAAAAATGTTCTAGACGGCTAATTAGTATTCCAGACGGTTATTATAATGCTACTAATACTTATATATATTATAGTGTTCGGGTTAAAATATTTAAAAATTATTTGAGACAAGCTTAAAATGTATTATGACAACTAATTTAGTACTTTCATTTGATGGGTTAATTTATTTAATTTTGTAAAATAGGTTTTTTATGATAAACCCCTTGTTTTTTTAAGCTGCTCGTGATCGTTCCAAACCGTACAAAAAATTGTATATTATAGCTCTTTTTTTTTAAAAAAAAAAAAAAGTCTAGGGAATGGTTTTTGCTTTGTGAGTAGTCTGTCGATCGTTTGAAATGGCAAAAATCCATGCTCTAAGTCACGCTTTGTGAAAATATTTGTTCCCGGGCAATGCCTACCCATCATGCCGCCCTTAGGTTGATTCACTAAAACATATATATATATATATATATATATATATATATATATATATATATATATATATTATATATATATATATGATATTTTCATATATAATATCATATTTTTCATAGGTTGAGAAATGATATTTTTCAGAATCATTTTGACCCCGAAAAAATCAAGGCTGATGTGAATAATACCACATCAGTATATATTTATGTATATATTATAGTTTAAGCTCCGGGTTTTATATTAACTAACCCTCAAACTTCAGATTACCATGTTCTTTGGTTCAAAAGTCAACACTTCTAGAAACTTCTACTAATCAAGCTGAAGGATCGTAAAGTCAACCAGAGTACATAAGGTGTATTTTTTTTTGAAAAATTTTAAATATTAAAATTATAGATTTTAGTGAGATCTATAATTTTAAATTTAATTTTTTTTAAAAAATAATTTTTAAATAGATGTTTTGTGACTCTAAAAATTTAAAATGAGTTTTAAAACTGTTTTTAAAGCCGGTTAAGACTTTGAAGTTTTAAAATACTTATTAGAATTTTTTTTTGGAAAAACGTTAAATATAAAAATTGTAAATCTTATCAACTTTTACAACCTTCACAATGAGAGTTTGTCACAAAAAAAAAAAAAAAAAAAAAAAAAAAAAAAAAAAAAAAAAAAAAAAAAAAAACCATAAGAGAGATTTGGATCAGCTATCAGAATTTCTAATGCTATGATGTGCATTAGGTTATGATTCACATTCTGATACACAACGTATATTCTGATTATGCTGTTGGACATTACTATTAGAACTTCTTCCAACCCTTCGTCCGGGCGATACTTTTAATTGGTATTTGTAGAGGATCGTCCTGTCCGGTGCCAGACCACTCTCAAGATATCGTCCAACGCGGCAAAAAAGCGTGCAGTGTGGTTCATGTACGTTCTTTGGTGTTTTGCCAGTAGTCTGCTAGATTAATTTGTCTAATGACAAAAAGACATTTTATAACTTAAGCTTTGGAAATGATAGTATCCCCGGCAAAATTTTGGCGATCCGGTATGCCGGCTGTAGGTCATCCGTAATGTAAGGTTATGTTCTACATACACTTAGTTAATGTTAACTCCCTATGTCAATTTGCCCTATTATGAGTTGTATCCTCCATAAAAGAGTTGTAATACAATAGTGATATTCTGGTATGCTGCTATATGCTCGAGCATTTATAAGTATTCGCTAAAACAATAGTTAAGTTGTAATACAATAATTAAGTTTAAATTCACTAAGACTTTGAAATCCAAATTTATAAGTAATTTTTTTAAAAAAATGAATTTTAAAATTGTAGATCTAAAAAAATGACTTTACGTAAGTATTTGGTATGCTCGAGCGTGCGGGATCAAAATTCGTAACACACAAAAAAGAAGGCGAAACATATAGAATAATTCATTCTATGAACCATCAAGAGGAGAGGTGGGTTAAGTACAATACTCCAAAAAAATAAGGGTAAAAGATAATCAAAACATCAATCAAACTCTTTTATTCGATATAAAGGGAAACAATTTCATAAGAAATATGGATAGATTACCAAATGTTGTTGCTTTATTCAATACAATTAGATCTGCCAAAGAAATTAAGAGCACTACTATTCTTCGGAACCAGTAATATTTTTTGATGAAATCAGATACGTACACAGTACATTAAGTATATGATACATATCTCGATGTACTGTGGATGGTTCTGATTGTATTAGGATATCATGGTCCGAAGAATGGTTTTTTCTATTCAGTAATGCAGGACTGTAGCTTTGTACTCGACGATGGCGTCGCCGCTGGTCTGGTTGAAGAAGAAGGTCTTGAGAGTGACGAAGCCTCGTGCTAGCCGGAACTTGCCGGTCCCGCCGACGATCGGCATCTCTCTCGTCGAGTTCAGAACCTCATTCCTCCCCACGATGGTGACGGTACTGCCGTTGACATCGCCGGCGGTGAACACCAAATTCATCATCATCAGTATCGCTGGGTGTGTCTGCGAGAGCGACGAGCCAACGTAGCTGCCCTGAGCTCTTCCGATGATCTTCCCGGTTTTAATGTCGGGGATGTCGGTGAGTGGGTCGTCGATGACGACGACAGAGCCGAATTGCACCGGTTTGGGGTAACCAGGACGGCGGTGGGGGCGGGGCCGCTGACAATATCGTGGAAGTAGAACTGGAGTTTGGTCTTCTTGAGCTTGCCAGCGGAGACCGCCGCCAGCGACGTCGGGAGCAAGAAGATGATGAGAAGCAGGGTTTGGGGAAGACGTGTGTTAATCTTTGGATCCATTAATGGCGATGTTCTCCTATCTGCAGGTATCTCAGGAAAGAGATCAATGGAATGAGATTTTAGGTCTGTGAAAATTTCCAAGCTTTGCATGGATTTTATAATGACGATCGATGACCTCATGTATGACATACTTCAGTATCAAGTGTACGTTTTTTTTATTAATATTTTGATTCCAAAATTGGAGGTTTGCCAAAATATAAAATCATGTTTTCAAAAACTTAAACAAATCAACCTCCTAAATTAGAAAAATATTATATTAGTTTTTTTAACCATCTTTTATAACTCATCTGAAATACAATTTTAACTATATTAATAACTTTTTAGCTTACAATGATCACTTTTTTTAACTCGTTCTCAATATTTTATTCTAAATATGATGGTATAAGTGCTGGTAATATTATCTTAGTCATCGAATATTTTTTTTAGTTTACAATCATGGATGATTTTTAAAAAGTTAAAAAAAAAAGTGCAGGAGCTGATATTATTTGAAAATTTTGAATTAATAATTTTTTTCGTCACCCATCAAAAACAATCACCCAATAATATGGTCTCATCGGAGCCGAATGGTAAATGTGCATAGCCATGACCTAGAGAATACACAATCACAGTACCACAAAGTTCACAAAATTTCAAATCAAGCACGAGAGAAACGAAAAAATAAATTTACAAAAGTAAGCTTTTTTTTTCGACCCATGCCATGGAAAGCACAGACACGAACATGGTTACGGAGACATGACATGGTACAAATATAATATACGATAATTATCAAATGAAAGGATACAGATACGATCGGGACATACAATAAAAATATAACCAAATAATTTATACTAAGTGGAATAATGTTGGTGGACGGCACCAATAAATCCTCCAAATCCGCTTGTCCGTATGCTTTTTTAAAAAACTACTCTAACCAACGTTTAATGGGATTGTAATAGGTGTCAAAACTGGTTTTAAAATTCACTTCAAAACCGTTAAACTTTGGAGTCCTAAAATACCTATTTAGATATATTTTTTAAATTATTTTAACGTAAAAGTTGTAAATCTCATCAAAATTTATAAATTTTTTAAAATACTTCCAACGTAAAAAAATTGAACATAAAAATAGATATTGACGTGCTCTACAATTTGTATAAATTTTTCAATACTTCAAAAATTTCGTACTAGTAAAGACTTCGAAGTTTTAAAATAGCTATTTAGAGACAATTTTTAGAAAAAAAAAAGTTTTAAAAAAATTATAGAACATATAAAAATCTTTTCATATCCCTATACGACTGTTAAAGCTCCATAATAGAGCGCATCCACCTGGGTAGAAGGCATGGGGGTTTTCAGATCTCCTTTGAAAGTAGCTCCCTAGCTACCTATAAGTAATTCACTTTCCCAGCATAAATATAAAAGAAAATTACTATCCACCCCCCTCAAAC
This sequence comes from Xerophyta viscosa, assembly GCA_002076135.1. NCBI lineage: Eukaryota > Viridiplantae > Streptophyta > Magnoliopsida > Pandanales > Velloziaceae > Xerophyta > Xerophyta viscosa. Next base: position 517,049 of record MJHO01000132.1, on the reverse strand, counting down.
TATAAAACTTACTAATCAACCCCTCTCCCATCACATCTCCATCACATCAACCATCATTACCAATTTCAACTGCATTCGGACAAAAATATCCCTAACTATTTGGATACCGAGGTCATCTATTTAGAAGTATTTTTTGAAAAAATTTTGAACATGAAAGTTGTAGATCTCGCCGAGATCTACAACTTTCATGTTCAAATTTTTTCAAAAAATGCTTCTAAATAGGTGTTTTTGATGTCCGAACTGTTTTCAGCGGATTTCGGACCGAGGTCTACACTTCGGACCCCAAAAATACGACGAGATCTACAACTTTCATGTTGAAAGTTTTTCCAAAAAATACTTCTAAATAGGTGTTTTCGATATTCGAACTGATAATACATACGAGGATATTTTCGTCCGAAATTTTTTGAAACAGTAAATGGGGGGCCTATAAGTAATAGGGGGGCTGATCAGTGAAAATGAAATATTAGGGGGGCTGATAAGTAAATCCCCCTAAATAGAATTACTATTCAAGGAGAGAGAGAGAGAGAGAGAGAGAGAGAGAGAGAGAGAGAGAGAGAGAGAGAGAGAGAGAGAGTTTGTATTATAATAACTCCATGTACATGTGAAGGTAACTAACCATCCAATTTGTGGCCACATAAGGTCGAGACAGTTATGACCACTGAGATAGATATTCATGACCACAAAAATTCTTGGGGTTTTCTCAAGAAATTCCCTGCTTGGGCAAAATTTTGAGGAATCATCCACTCTCCCATTTTATCCATCCGCCGTGTCAGCAAAACGACGGCTGAAATAAAACCCCAAAATTTAAAAGAGTTGATCTGAAATAGTTTGCCATTCCAAGACTTTCTTGATATTAACCCAAAATTCTAAGCATATGACATTGTGTTTTGAGTTTTTTTTTATAAAGATTAATTTAAGTAAGAATTATTTTTAAATTTTACGAAAATAAAATGTAGTCACCAATTAAACTGGCGACTAGGTGCCAGCGAAGGAACGCGTGAAAATGTGTTGCTTGATTGGTAAAAATATGCTATTTAATTGGTGACCGAGGGGAGATCGCGATCGCCAGTGAATTGCAATCCGGTCGCGACTATAAGTGGCCGGCAGGCGTGCGGGAGCATCCCGAGCGCAAACCACACTCCCTTATTTCTTTATTTTCCTCTTCTATTCTCTCCTCCATCGCGTCGCCCCTCCCCCAGGTTTCAAATTTCTCCCACAAATTACCATTTTTGGATAAATTTTCATAGATCTAAGTTCCTATGGACTAGATCTAGCAATTTTGAAGGAGATTATGGGAAATACGGTATATCTACATATTTTGTAGAATTTATATTAAATAGTAGATTTAGACTTATATATAATTATGGTTGAAATTTTGATTGTCGATCTACCCATGTGTATATTGTTAGATTATTTGGTAAAATCTTTATATAGATGAGTGTAAAAATACAGTATGCAAACACATATGTTAATAGATGAGTGCAGGGGTAGATGAGTGCAACGTTTGTATTTGGTCAAATCTATCAGATGATTAAATTTGTATAATAAGTGCTGTGTTTCTAATATTATGATTATTTGGACCTTTATTTTTTCAGCAATATGTTTATTTCTCATATTATAGTTATTACATTGTATTTGTCACAATTCTTTGGTCTGTGACACGTCAAGTTCAGTTCCACCTACATCTTGATCGTGAACGGAACGGTATGTTTGTCACTCCCAACTCAAATTTGCTGGAATTTGAATTCTTGACCTATCTTTTACGAGAGGCCAGTCGCGGTGACATTTTTTGCATTCAGTTTGCTAATCAATTAGATCAATGCGATTTCGTTCTTATTTCTCTTTATGTAAACATTTCATACGTATCCTATTGTCTTTTTTTTTTTTTTAAAAGGACTATTATGTTGAATATTTTAATATAATATATAGTTTCTAGTTCATATATGGGAGAATTGCATTTCAGGCCCCCTCATCCTATAGTTTATATTTCAGCCCCCAAAAAAGTATTTTCGGGCGGACGCGCGCGCCTCCACGTGGTGCATTTTTATATTTTTTGAGGTTAAAACACGCGACTGTTGAAATAGGGGTGTGAAATACAATTATCTTTTCATATATTATATTTTGTACTGTGCTCTTACATAAAATTTTACTTTCTAATAATTATTAAATTTATAGTCCACACTATTCTGAATTTGTTAAAAACGTATCTTTACATAGATATTTTGAGTATCCAGAATCTTTACTGATTAAGCAGGTTTGTCGAATAAACCGCTTTTTTTGTTTTGCGAAATTATTAATTTTCAAAGATAAATCACTCTAACACACGCCTCTTTAAATATTTTGAAAGAAAAAATTTGAATAAAAAAATAGATATTCATATGCTCTATAACTTGTATTCAATTTTTTTCAAAAATTGTATCAAAATAGATGATTTGATGCTTCAAATATTTCATATTAGTAAAGATTAGGAAGCTTTAAAATAACTATTGATAATTTTTTAAAAAAGAAAAAGTTTTCAAAAAATAATGTCAAAAATCTTTTCGTATTGACATACGACGGTAGAAACTCCGTAATAGAGCACACCCATCAGTGGGAGAAGGCATCGGGTTTTTGAATCTCCTTTGGAAGTAGCTCCCTAGCTACCTATATGTAATTCACTTTCCCACCGGGAAACACAGACACGAATACGATTACGGGGACACGACACGACACGAACACAGTTATGGGATATGACAAGGCACGAATACGCGATACGACAATTTTTAGAAAAGTAGGACATGGCTAAGGCTTAGACACGCAAAAAACTATAAATAATAAAAAATAAATTATACTAAATATTTAAACATATGAAAATACAATAATATTTAATAACAAAAATCTATACATAATGTAATATTTTACATTCTTTAGATAAATCTAAACAACAAAAGCCTAATCACATTAATAAAAATAAAAAATATCACTATATTATATTATTTACCGTTATGTACTGCTAGTATACTATATCATTTTACTATTCTCAAAGAAAAAATTTTCTTTAAAAAGCAAAAGAAAATAATATAAATTACGGACGTGCGTGTTGATATTCTGTTTGGCAGTTCGACATGTGTCTGAATTTTTTTTTTATCTTTATTTTTTTGGACATGTCTGTGGCGTATGTGATACGTGTCCGGATGTGTTCACAAAGTGTTGGTATCGGACACTGCACGGTGCAAATCTCGGCGTATCCGTACTTTATAGCTTTCCCAACATATATAGAAATACTATTCAGGGAGAGAGAGGTTTTGTATTATAATAACACCCTCTATATGTGAATGTAACTGACCATCCAATTTGTGACCACTAAGATGGAGACAGTTATGACCACTGAGATAGAGATTCATAACCAGACAAAATTCTAGGGGCTTTTTCTAAAAAAATTCCCTGGTAGGGCAAAATTTTGAGGAATCAGCCCCTATTCTATTTCAGCCAATTATTTTTTACTGACGCCGCGTTGTCACATTAGCAAAAGGCCAAAATTTAGTAAATACCCCTCTACTATTTATCTTTGGGTACTCATATCCCTATACTTATTTTCGTAACTTTCATACCCCTTTACTATTAGTTTGGGAACGCGATACCCCTAAAGAGAATTTAGGTGTTAATTACGCTGATGTGGCACTAATTAAGTATTATTTAATTATTTTTTAATATAAATATGAGTATTTTTTAATATCCAACTAATATTAAAAAATAATAAAAAAATATTAATTAGTACCACGTCAGTAAGATTAGTGATGTGTCCGTCTAATTAATCGAATAAGGATATCGCGTTCCTAAATTTGAAATAGAAGGGTATAAAAGGTCCCAAAATAAGTTGAACGATATGAGCGCCCAAAAATCTATAGTAGATGGGCATTTACTAAATTTTGACCTTAGCAAAACGGGAGCTAAAATAGAGCCCCATAATTTAGAGAGGGCAGATTTGAAATTATTTGTTATTTTTAGAATCTTTTTTTTTTTTTTTTTTACATTAATCTAGAGTGCAAAGAAGGGGGACACTCTGTTCTTATGATTTTAACTTTCTTTTTCTAAATTATCTGAAAATTTTTTATCAGTGATCAGTCTATTTCGTATGACCGTTATTAATAGATAAAAGCGGTTACCTAGCACTACAAAAACTCCTTGCGTGTACAATGCAGGTTCTGAAAAGAAAGCGGATAAATTTTTGCGTAATGTACCTTATACTATTGTAGGCCGTTATAATAAATAAATTTATGACTTATGTCGATCTATGTTCTATCAACCGTAAAATTTTCAATTTTTTCTTCCAAATAAACAGCCCCTTAGAAATGCATGTTGAAATTTACATCGATTGCAAATGTGGCATCTTTGAAGATATTTTAATATTTTCATTTTTAAAATCTGATTTAAATCAAGACCAAAAAAAATGCTGATTTTTTTTTGAGAAAAAAAAATGCTGATTTAAGCAATGAACAAGTCATTTCTTGCACAAAAGACTTATCTTAACCTTAAAAATAAAATAAAAAGAAAAAGTTGAAGAAATCACGAAATTGCCACATTATTTTTTGAGAAATAAATTGACTGTGAACAGAGCTAAAGCTGAAGCTGCCACAATTATAAACTAATCATATACGGGTACATACCAAAAAATCAAGATGGATAGGTCGGTTCAGCCCAGTTCGCTCCCGACCGGGATAGAGTCGAACTGGTCTAAGGTCTCAATTTTAGCATCTATTTGGTTTTGATCCGATCCGGTCCAAAATCGTAAAAACTAAAAGACCGACCCGGACCGATTAAAGCCCAGCCCATGGTTTGAAAAAACAAAAGACATCGAGAAGTTAACAGGCTGAGGCTTGCATCCCATGAGTTAATGAGATAAGCCTTTAAAATTTTATATACCCTAGAGTATTTCAGTTTACATTTGAGCTCATATATTTTTATATAATCATCGTAACAGATAAAATCATATATCATCTCAAAGGGATTTTGACATCTCAGCCATTAATTATCAAACTTACGACAAATCAGCAAAACCAATGGCTGATTTGGAACTTCATATTTTTGGGGCTGATTTGTCAAAAGTTTGAAATATCACCCAGGGCCAGGATATGTAAATATTTATTCCATAGATCTAACCAACAATGAAATCCTTTGTGAATGCCATAAAATGATTCTTTTCTTATTCCTTTAAGCACAGGAATTCTTTCCCAGATATTGTTAGAAAATTGAATCCTAGTTCTCTTTCTTGTAGGAGATCATTTTTATCACCTGTCTATAAATACTTTATTCTACGAAAGTGATGTTATTAAGGGTAAAAAAAGAAATGGAAAAAGAAAATTGAAGGAAATAATGCTTTAAAGCGTCACCCCTTAATGTTACATCAGTAATTTAACGGAAAGATCATGTGTTTGCCGTAAAAAAAAAAAGATTATAATGAGGTAATTCTAAGTGATATGTGGTGAACTCCGGAAAATAGAAGGATATCAGAGCAAATTTATTGAAAGTTTGACAATTCTAAGTAATCGAAGGTATTAGGCAAAGGATAAAATTCCGAATGGTGCCCCTATCCACGATATATGTGGCTGCTAACTATATTCGCAGACAGGAAGCTACTAGCCTCTCTCGCATAAAAAATGGCAGGACACGGCCTCGAGTGCGTGACTTCGCACACGAAGGCGCACGGCCACGCCACTCATACTAGCTACTCGGGGCCAAGTGTATCATATATATATATATATATAAATATTATTATATATATATATATTATAGGCAGGACAGGCCTCGAGTGCGTGACTTTCCACACGAAGGCCCACGGCCACGCCACTCATACTAGCTGCTCAGGGCAAGTGTATCATATATATATATATATATATATATATATATATAATATATATAATATATATATATATATATATATATAGGCAAAATACCTTTTTTAGCCCCTGAACTTTACAAAAATGTGCCCCTATAACCCTGACCTTTAGTTTATGCCCTCTATAACCCTATACTTTTAAAAAACGCCGCGCTAACCTCGCCGTCAGTTTTTTCCGTTTATATCTGTTAAGTCGCTGACGAGGCTTATTTTTATCATATGTGGCACTTTATAATATTTAAAAATTATATACTTACATTTTTTAAACTTTTCTTAGCCTTTTTTTTTCTTTTTAATTTTTAATTTTGTCAAATTCTGTTTTTTTTTTTTTTTTCTCGGGGATGGCAACTGCACAACGTTGCCGCTGGGACCATCGCCGCCATCGATCTAGCCGCTCATGGCCGTCGATCACTGCCTTCCCAAGCACTCATCGCTCCCCTCTCTCTCTCTCTCTCTTTCCCGATCACTGTCTACTAGTCTCAATTTCTCTCAAAATTCCTGCTCAAATTCTGTGTCTACAAAGTGTTCGACAAAATGTCCCATGCTTGGATTTAGATTTTTGCGGTCCTCCGATCACCGTCTCCGGCGAGGATCGTGAACAGATTCGATTCCTATGACCGACAACTCCTTGCCTGTCGCCGTCACTTTCCTCCGGAGATCGAGCCGTAGTACTGCCGTACGTCGTTGACACATCGTCTCCGAATACGCCAACCACTACGAGCTGCAGCCGTCAACACCATGTCCCACGAAGTGAGAACGACGGTGGAGTGCGGCGCGAAAGTGGACGGAAAAATCATCGTAAAGGCAAGCTTCTCCGCCGCACTGTGCTCCGCCAGCGAAGGAGAGGACGACGACGGAGAGGACGAAGCCAGCGAAGGAGAGAGGTCGATGCCATCGTCGGAGACACCGCCGTGGAGAGGTTGGAGCCGGCAGCGGGATGACGACGGTGGTGCTGGGAGCTGGCGGTGAATGCAAAGATGGCGAGAGATGAGTTGATAGGTAGGTGGATCGGACCCGTTAATTCTTAACCCATTAGCTCGTTAAGGATTTAATCTAACCAGTAAATCTGCTGAAAGCACTAATATACCCTCAAATGGTATTAAAAACAACATAAATGATTAACAAATTGATTTAAATATATTTTAAAATGCCATGTAAGAAAAATTAAAGCCACTTCAGCAGTTTAACGGACGCAAACCGGAAAAACTGACGGCGAGGTTATCGCGGGCGCTTTTTAAAAGTATAGGGTTATAGAGGGCATAAACCAAAATTCAGGGTTATAGAGGCACATTTTTGTAAAGTTTAGGGGCTAAAAAAGGTATTTTGCCATATATATATATATATATATATATATATATATATATATATATATATATATATATATATATATATATATATATATATATATATATATGTTTTAAGATAACGAGAAAAACCTTTCTGATGTACCAACCACCGATATTATTAGGAACATTATTTTCTAATCACAATACATCATCTCATATTGGGTCGACCGTGTATGTCTTGAGCCAGATATAAAGTTCCGACGTTCTGTCCGTCCACCACATTAGCAACTCATGCTGAACACTCGTTGATTTTGTCTATTTTTTATTCCAGTACGGCCGGTGCAATCCTACCATGCATCAATCATGGTTTTTAGTAACCCTTCTCATCAATCATGGTGCAATCCTACCATGCATCAATCATGGTGTCTATTTTCTATTTTGATCATGGGGACAAAAAAAACAAGCGAGGGTATGAAACAAAAAATGTGAGAGCTGGCGCTGCCTCAATGTGGCCAAAGCAACCCTTCTCATCAGTTGCTTTCACGCCCCTTTCATTATCAAATACCTACAAATTCCCCATATTTCCTCCTCATTTTTCTCATATTTTCTTAGATCTCGATATATCGTCGTGTTTTCAAAAAAGATGCATTTAATACTCGTACAATTTTGCCGCTATCTTTTAATAGTGGCTTTTTAATACTCGTACAAGATGATAATGTTACCCGGCTTTTTAATACTCGTATATTTTTTTGCCACTATTTTTTTAATATTAATTGTTGAATCAATATACAATATATATTTAAGATATTGCGAAAAAAATTTGACTACCAAATAAATAAATTTTAATGTACTCTATAACTGTTGTATTTAAAGCTATTTTAAATAAATGCTTCCAAGTAAATATTTTAAAATTCCAAAATCTTTACACGCTATAAAAATTTTGGAACATCAAAACATTTATTTAAAAAATTTTTTATAATATTTAAATAAAAATTATAGAATATATAAAAATCTATATTTTATATTCATTTAAAAAAAAAATATTTACTATATATTTTGGAATAATTTGGTAATTTTTTCTAAAAAGCAAATGTTGATAACTCCCGTGTGTTCTTTATTCCAATTACAAACAAATATCGAAAAGGTGTATAAGAGTTCTAAAGTTTGCGAGTGGTGCGATGACATCCCATATTGCCTCCTAATATTTTGTCATATTTTCTTGGATTTTGATATATCATTTTCAAAAAATGCTTTAAGATATTATGGACATCGATATGTGTTTCCATAAAACAATGACAAATGTTCTAATAATAATAATAATAATAATATATGTGTGTGTGTATATATGTTTTAACTTGATTTTAAATTTTTGAAAAAAAAAAAAATAATTTATTTAAAAATGATTAAAAAAAGGGTAACATCTAATTATTTTAAAAAATAAATAAGGAAAAATACTTTTATGCTTTTTGGACTCTCTTCTACATTAACGCACCAACCAAGTATGCCTCATAATACAACATAACTATATACTGTATATAAATATATATATGGTATACAATCTGATATACAGTGTATATATATATATATATATATATATATATATATAATTCTGAAGCACAATCGAGCTCCTTAAAAAATGCTATTTCTGAAATAAATACAAACAAAAATGTTTTTAAAAAATTTGTTTTACCGTCTTCTACATAAACGCACCAATGAAGCGCGTCTCATCAAGAGAACTACAAACTTTCACCATGGCTACGAAAATCTCTGCAGCCATCTCCTTTTTCTTCATCCTCTTCATCTTCTCCGCAAGCTCGAATGCTAGGAGCAACATTCCAAGAATACCCCGAATTCCAAAGCTCCCCCGAAGTCCTTCCCTCCGAAGAACCCGCCGGCGAATCCCTTCTGCCCGAGGGACACGCTGAAGCTGGGCGTTTGCTGGGCCGCGCTGGGAGGGATCGAGGCCATCGTCGTCGGCTCGCCGACGGGGGAAAGATGCTGCTCGCTGATCGACGGATTGGCGGACGCCGAGGCTGCATCGTGCCTCTGCACTGTCATCAAGGAGACTGCGCTCGGTATCACTACCCAGTGGTCGGTGGCGCTCAGCTTGCTCGTCAGCACCTGCAGAAAGGAAATTCCTGATGGTTTCAAGTGCATCTGAAAAGATCGCTGCTTTTACGATATAATCAGAATAATATATAGTATATCAAAATATATATATTATATATTTCGAATGTACTATGTATTTTATATCAGAAATTTTAATATTTTCCAACGAGTTGCATTTCTTATGAAAACAGATAATGCAACTCTTTTTCTTAATCTTGTTTTTTTGAGGATTTTTTTTATTTTTTTTTTTTCCGTTTAATTGTATCCTGGTGGTTTGGTAGATTTCTCCTCGTGTCCAATAATAAGGATTTTTCGTTCCCTGCCTTCTATAGCTCATGCATATTTATTAAAAAATATAATTAGGAAAGTGGCGGACTATTATTGTTTTTTGTGCTTTTTTATGATAATGAAAAAAAGAGATGAAAAATGAACATGCTCCCCTGCGTATGAAGAGTTACCACATTTTCATGATATCACTGTAACCATCACCAGAATCTTGACGAGTTCACCTATTTTACATATTTAATTTATCAAAAAAAAAAAAAAAAGAGAAACACAAAAGAGCTTTTTTTTTTTTTTAACGAATCGAAATATTTACTCAGCAACCACCAGATTATTTCATTGACACAATTTTTTAACTGCAAGTCTTTGACTATTGTCGAAGTAAAAATTAGAACATGCATTAACCCGCCATAAAATAGAACAATTAAAAATATAACTGAACCAACATAAGCGACACTGGAATCCCTATGACTGCAAATCATGAATCGGATTTTTCAACCTATCAGGACCGTCAATGGATCAGTAAAAGGTTATACATCCGCGAGTAAAATTAGTGAAATTACGGTTTGAGTTCAGATATAAAGCATTGAATAATCTAAAACACCCAATCCATACATCTTGGCGGATCAAGAAATTCTGTTACATACATGTTTACTGATTAAAATACACATATTTATATGCCTAGCGAGCGGGTGACGATTTAACTCGAATTTTCCATGACCTCGAAGTCGGATTCTTCAACATCTTGCCAATCGCTTTGCTCCCTATCCGACGGCTCCTGTCCTTGGAACAATTCCTGGGTTCTGCTTAGAGTGTCACTGGATTGGTCTCTGCTTCTCAGCTTAACCCAATTATCTGACGAATATGAAGATATTCGGCGTACGCCTTGTCCGTAACTTGGATACTTCGGTATGATTACACACCACCTTCCTCTCTATCGCTAAATAGAAGATCATCTTCGCTTTTGAAATTCCTTCTGCTCACAATAGATGCATCGGTGTCACTCGGAGTCCTTAGATACTGGTCCGTAGTTTCCTGAAAGGCCGAGTTTCCGATTGTTGAGGCATCCGGTGCATGTTCATATTGTGCCAGAGTATTATTACCCTCGTCACTCGTCGTGGCACGCGATCGCTCTAACTGGCTACCCGAGATATTTAGCACCTTCTGCATTTCGCTCATGGATTCCCCAATCTGCGAAAACAAACTTTAAAGATATATGCAGATAACAATGATGAATTTTATTGACAACTTTGGCTTTGATGAGAATAAACAAAGACTTGTCATCCAAAAATTAGAGATATTCAAAAAGATTGCAGGCTCAGTGTAGAATAATTAGTAAATTTGGTAATGGAATCAAGCAATTAGAATCTATTAAGCAGAAGTAGATACAGTTAAGGTTTGAAGTCTAAGATATAGGCTATAGATTTTTTTAATGATTATGATATTTACTTTATACTATGTACTGATTTATCATTTTAATAAATAGTTGGAAGGGTTCATCTTTACCTTCCACCCGGAGTTTCGGGTTCCTTTAAAGGTAAAAAAATTTTGTTGCAGCATTATAATGTCCAACAATGACAATCTTAGTCATGCATAAGCATGTTTAGTATATGTATGAGCACTAATTTGGCAAAAAGGAAACCGAAAGTATCACTTCAAATGCACATTTTTTTTTAAAATGGTAAGGATTTAAAATCAGTAAAAAAAAAGGCCACCACATATCAACGTGAAAGTTGACTGCATAGCACTTGTATATGCTGACAAATTATGAGATGCAATTGAGCAACTAAAAAATAATTTAATTTACTGATATTCATAGAAGTTAGCAGCAATTTATTTTCCCATCACATCTCATAATCACGGAACATAAAGTGCATGATGGAGCAGGATAAAGGACAACGGAACAAACAAAACAAACTCAGCTAGACTGGAAGGAGCACAAGAGAATTATCCTTCAAGAGTTTCAACAGCAAGTGAAATTTGAAGGATGCACAGATGTAACTTCAAAATATAGCAGTTGTACAATAAACCACTTAGCCATGCTTGAAATTCAAAGATAAAATCACCATAAACTTTATCAGAAGATTTTTTTTTTTTTTTTTTACATTTTACAACTTGAATCTGAAAGTTTATCAAAAGTTGGTGACAAGTATCTTAAATCGGAAATAACGCACTCAGATACTATGTGGTGTAATCTCTCAAGTAATAAAAAAGTCAAGTGTAAAGAATAATCAAGATGGTATTGCTTTAATGAAGAAGCATAATCAAGATAAGTACATGAGAGCAAGCAATAGAATGGTGTATCATGGAACCTGTACCTCGAGAGTTGATAAAAACTCTGCGTCTTTCCTGTTTAGCTTAGGGTGCAAGAGAGCAAAATATATCCTCCAGAACATCTCCTCATTCATGTGCTTTGGGCAAAGACTTAGTTTAAGGGTTGCCAAATTAGGGACCAGATCTTCCATTGTCGCAGCATGCTCTCTTTGTGGTGCAGTCATCACAAAGCCTGAAGAAAAAATTATAACACATTCATAAATCTATAAGAGTATGATTATCGATGCACTATTCCCAAAATTACATATGCAAACATCACATATACTTCTTATCTCAACAAAAAAAAACAGTCACATCCTTACATATCGGATTGATGCCTTACTTTCTTGGCATATCAGTGATACAAACAGATGGAGGCATACTTACATATCGGAAGAATTCCACAAATGACGGTATCAAATAAATTCAAGTAGGACTCATGCAAACCTATGCTTACAAGGGATGGCAATGGCAAATCAGTTAGAAAATACATGGGGCTCTTTGTGAATCCCATTGGTTAGCAACAAAGCCATCTTCACATTTCTCAAAAGGTGTGCAGATTAGAAGTTTTTGGAAATACAGATAATAACTGGGTGTTGATACCAAAAAAAAAAGAGAGTACTTCGAAAACTTAAGCTGAAATTATATGGCCAGAATATTCCGTAGAGGCATTCCCAAACTTAGCATTTTGACTTAGTTTAGGTGCCAGTCGGCATGCCCCCAGCATCCTAGCACATGCCAGATCAGCACAAATCCAGTACCCAAAAGGGCCAGCCGGTTCACGAACAACACATTCCTTACACGGGCACAGATGGTTTTTTATATTACTTTGTTAAATCCTCCCATCACTCCAGCTTTCAGAAAAGCTTCTAAACCTTTTTTTTTTCTTTTTTCTTCCTTTTTATCTTAATCATGATGTTTCTTTTTTCTTTTTAAAGCAATAAAGATAATGATTATGCCAATTCTTAACTTATAAAAATACCAGTTGTTTCTTCACTTTTGATCAAACTCAATATTCAATTCTCTCTCTCTCTCTCTCTCATATTTCTAAACTGACCTTTCGCGTTCCTGGACTAATTAGGATGACAACAAAAGACCTTTTTTTTTTTCTTTTTTCTTCCTTTTTATCTTAATCATGATGTTTCTTTTTTCTTTTTAAAGCAATAAAGATAATGATTATGCCAATTCTTAACTTATAAAAACACCAGTTGTTTCTTCACTTTTGATCAAACTCAATATTCAACTCTCCCTCTCTCTCTCTCTCTCTCTCTCTCTCTCTCTCTCTCTCTCTCTCTCTCATATTTCTAAACTGACCTTTCACGTTCCTGGACTCATTAGGATGACAACAAAAGACCAATCAATTAATGATATCCATTGGCAAAATGGTAACCAAAAAGGCAACAAGTGCCAGTGATATGTAATTACTAGTTATATTTCTTCAAAAAAATATTAAAACAAAATCAGCACAGATCAGCACAATAGGCATGCGCCAAGTTATGGGTTTACCGAAGCTACGCCTATCACAAAATGGGAAACCTTGATTTTTAACTAGTTCGAATGACATGGGAAACCTTGATTTAGCGATAGGACCATCTCCAAATGTGCAAGACGATCTAAAGAAGGAAAATTGCATGCCAGAGCAAAACCGTGTGCTTTGTTCCCTCGAAGAAAACCGCATGCCGGACCACCACAATTGCTTATTATGTCACCAAGTTGCTCCAACCATTAAACTCCAAGCACAACGTCCATGCAGTTGAGAGGCAAAGACTACAAATCAACAAAGGATTTACACCTTGGAGGAGAGGGAAACTCTAAGGTAAACAATGTAGATTGGACAAGATCAGCTATCGGCAACCTCAACACTAAACGTCCATGCCCGCCCAAACAAAAATCAAATCTTTTATGACAAAATTTGGAGTAATAATGGTCGATGATCACAAATACGGCTTGCTTTTCACACTGCTGAAAAAACGTATAGTCTGGGGACCTATCATGCCATGAATGGGATTGAGAGAAAGTTGTATCATCATGTGAAGGAACTGATGGCTCCACTATCGCCTCTGAAGGGCTTGTCCTCATCCTATAGCCTTATACAACTTTGATTGCTAGTGATGGTTGGCGGTGTAGGATACATCACATAAATATTAAGGTTTTAGCAATTCATGGCTAGCAGCTTTACAGTGGCCACGAGCTAATTTATACGAGGGAACAACAGATGATTTTGCTCTTGATCTGTGAAGTTGTAGCATCGTAATGTTCCCAGTAGTTGTAGGCAGAGCGAAATAGGTGAAGTTCATTATAGATATATATCATTAGTGGAGAGCTAAGACAGCATGCACATTCCTCATAAAACTGTTTAAGAGAGAGCTGACTGTAGATCAACAAGTTTTTATGCTATCACATCAATGGCGATATGATCCTTGAGCTTCATCTCAAAATCATCTCACTAAATCAGATCTGAGATGTAAGGCAATCTAAAGTTCTTCGAACATCACTTGATATTCCGTATGCTCTCCATTTGGTTTAGTTGCTGCAAGGCATTCTTGCACTGTTTGGCGCAAAGCATTGGATAACGGCTGCCTTGAATTGCACCCAAGTGTGAACCAGAAAAGGAATGCTCCTAACTTTGATACCAACAATTTGCTTCACAATGGAGATGCATGGCGATGATGCTGAGACGGTGTTGATCGCTAGTAATGATTAAGAAGTGGGAATTTCCGGGGTTGTAAAGCCACCCTTGTGCCTCGTCATCATTGAGGCGAGACAATATGTAGCGCTCTCACAAGTTGTGTGGTCACTGCATGGTGGAGCGGTGGGTGGTAGTATAGTGTGGGTTGTTGTGGCTATAAATCGTCCTAGGGAGATGAGGTCGATGGGAATAAGAATGCTGGGTTAATTGGTAGGTGGAGGTGGTGTTAGACAGAAAAGAAAGAAAGCGAAATGTGGTGGTGTTGGCAAAATTGACAAAATGATGGTGCTCATCGCCAGCACATGATGGGCGGGCTGATGGCAGTGTGGAAAGTCACTACATTGTGCATTATCGACGTGCACTGAAAGAGTGTTACTTTCGACGTTTGCTTGGTAGTTGGCACACCACAAACAATGTTTAGAATTAGTGATTTTTTGAGCTTACGATTTGTTGTGCCTGTTATGCTTGTGAGTTTGCAAAATTATCTCCAAATGTTGTGTTTTTGTTGTTGGTCGCTACAACCTCCTTGAAGCCATTAAAGGTGGTATTCCCATGGTAGCAGATGTCGCAGCAAGTGTGTCCTAGCCGATTAGGTCCGACTATCAGTGGCCGAAGCAACACGTTTTCCATGCCTATGGCTGTCAACTTAATGCCAGTCTAATACAAACTAAGAAACTAAAGGTAAGTAAAAGAAAAGAATTTAGTTACTCTACCAATTGATCTTTCATATATTCGTTTGCTACTACTACATCTATGCACTTATAAGTAAGCTACATTTGTTCGCAATTAATTCGTTTAGAAAGGAATCTAACTTCCTATTGTTAGGTGGAACATGAAATCTCTAATCTAGATTTTGACCCCTTCAAATGCAGAGAGCGGTGCCAAGGCCCACCAACAAAGTTTGCGCTCCCCTCGATTCAAAGCGGACGCATGTTCAAAAGGCGTACATCTTTTGAACTCTAAGTCACTGCAACCCCATAAATAGAAATTAAAGGGAAAGAGGTTTGCCGGAATCCTCAATTGCCAGCACCAGTGCGCCTTCAACCCACCATAATTCGGTTGGGAGAAAAAAAAGACGCATAGATGTTTGCGAGTGAGAGAGTGAGAAAGAGAGAGCTTTTCGTCCCATGATGCTAGGCACCTTTTAATTCCTTCCGGAACTAATAACAACATTCACTAAATCTATAACCAATTGTTTATATGCGATCACAAGTTTACACATTTCAACCATCTAAAACTTCCATGTTAGCCAACAAATACCAATATAGTAGCCTATATTAAACTGTCATATTCTTTTAAATTTTAACTTTTCAGACAGACAGTGCAAAGTATATTACGGCTTACATTAACTTATTAGTAACAATTTTTACAATGTCGACTTAATAATTATATTGTTAAATTAACTTAAACATATATCAATACATATCAGATTACTGTTGCTGTGCAGTTTGCGCCTCGCGTTTGTCGGCGCGCGCCTCGAGTTGCGCCTAGGCTCTAAGACTCTATTTGCACCTTGGTGCGTCTTACGCCTTTGACGAAATTGTTTACATGTATGCCGCTTGGATGGTGGGTGTGATAGGCAACACATGAAATGCCACTTTGTGTTTGCAACTAGTAGCGCGCCTCAGGTTGTAGCTATGAAGCACTATCCAAACTTGCACCTAGCAGCTCTACACTTAAGAATAAGCTAACGCCCAGCACCTCCCTAGCTTAAGGTGTATCACAATCTCTTTCTCCATATGTTGCATCCACATCATTTTAAGGTCTCTCTAACAAAAGATGGTATATCTCCAAATCCACCATGTCACATAGTGCCTCGTCTATGAAAAGCCAGCCACAAGCCAAGGTTCGGCAGAATCTTAGGAAAAGGATGGTATGTTGTACAAGAGCTTTATTATGGTAAGGATCTAGAAAAGTAGCCTCTATAAATACGTGATGGATAATTTATTTTTATTTAAAAATATGAATCATCTAGTATTTAGCTTAATTGCGTCTCTATTAAATAGTTACACTGCCGAAACCGGGCCTCCGATGATGATCTCGTCATCATCAGGCATCCGATGGAAACCAATTGCAATCGGCCCACCATAACTACATATCCAAGACCAGGAAGCATGGGATCGAGCGACCAAAACCGATTTATAGTCAAGTCCAGAGTCCTATTTAGGAAATTTAGTAGGAGTTCTAACTTTAGCTTAGAGTTTATATTTAACAACAGTTCTATTACGATAGGAGTTTAGAGCATAGCCTTCTCAATATTTGACATATTCCTTATTTTTAATTATTAAAAAAAATAAATTATTTTTGATCATTTAACCATAGGAGTAGGATAATTGTAGAGTTACTACCAGGCCGCCAGTGTTACCATTGCTGTTTCCTGGCCTTCAATGACAGCCGGCCTAGCCGGTTCATTACAATTGGTATCAGAATGGTTGGTTCAGAACCATCGTTGCTGTTGTACTGTGCTACTTGTTGTATATACCATCTTCATCACTATCATCTATGATTCTATTAGTCTCTGCTTCATCACTGCCTTTTTCATAAAATGCAGTTAATAGTATCATAAAAACGCACCACAAAGCTATAGTTCACCGCAGGCCTACCAATGCAGTCCCATCACCATTATATTGTTTGGGAACTTCCCACCATTGTATACCTCCCCACCACAGAGTTACAACTAACCTCCATGACCAACTATCATCTTTGACTTTGAAAATAGTGGAAAAGGAGGACCAGATGATTGGAAAATATGAGGACATAGTCGAGAATATGATCAAGCACAAAGAAGGTGAAAAAAAATAATTTGCACATTCAAGATCTTTGACCTCTTCGGCAAGATAACTGGGTGGCGTAGTATTGAATAGCATTTACATGACTTAGAGCTAATGTTTTCTTTGAGTCAGAAAAATAAACTATCAGCATATCTATTGATGGTCTCAATAGACATATTCACCCGAAACTAATGAGAGCAAATTACTACACTTTCTTTTTCTTCATTAATAGATTGGCCTTGTTCGTTGATCCGAGCTACAGTAGATACTTTGAGAAAAATGTCAATTATCAGTGAAGAACTCATTGACGTTAATGAACAAGATCCTTCCTCAGTCGTTATTGTACATCATTGGTTCTATAGGTCAAAACAATCGGCAGGTTCATCCGCTTATTGTTTTGGTGGTTTGGATGACATCAAGTTTGTAGGTGCTCTTTTAACTTTATGGGCAAGGTTGCTTTTCAAGGGGAATGGAATGTGTTATGTATCAAGTGAAAGGTCGAGCCCCATGAAGAACCGAATTATTAGTCTAATCTTTAGTTGAGTTAAAATTTAGAATTCTTTTAGATTTATAAGAGTTGTATTAGATAATACTATTATTTAGATAATATTGTACGAAATTATTTAGGAAGTTTATATTTAGTAAAAATTCTAACTTAGGTGAGAGTTTAACTTTAACAGAGTTCTACTGGTAGGAGTCTTGATTATGTAGAAGTAGGAGAGCCTCTATAAATGTATGATATACTCATCCTCTTTTCTTTTGCAGCAGATAATAGTTAATTCAGATAACTTATTAAGATAATTAGCTACTACCGGGCCGCCGATATTCTTTGCCACGTCCTGGTAGCCGATACAACAATGAGTGAGATAAGGATGAAGTATAAAACATTATACATATTAGTATTTGTGTTCTATTGAGTGTCTTTGTGATTAGCTTTGATCTTGCTTCTGTCAGTCAAAGTCAAAGCCTTGGGGCTTTATTATCCACCTCACCCATACTTTGAAATCAAATTGCATGTTTGTAGGAGTCTCTTTGAAGTAGAAAAAACAAAAAAGAACAACGTGTCTCTGTATTGGGGTTGTTTACTCTCGGGCAAGATTGTGCGGCTTCTCTTCATTATATTTGATGCTCCGCCTTCATCATTTATCTGGTTGGTGCTGCTATCCTCTGTTTTTTTGCTGATAAATCCTATGCTATGATTCTTTACTTGAACCCCATACACTAACCTTAATCTTCGTAGGTTATTAAAAGCATTGACAAAAACAACTGGATCAAGTGGCAATGCACCTCTCTATGGTAATCAGTGAATAGTCTTCCTTACTTGACTATTTAAACCACATAGAAGCAGTCTTTTTTTATTTATATCTGACTATAAATCAGTGTTCTTCTAGGGTAAGAGCCTCTCCTTCTATTGGACTGGTCGTTGGTTGGAAACTGGAAAATATCCTCATTGCGAGTTAGCGAGGGTATGAACATCTACACTCAACCCCACCCACAACCTGCTCAACAAGCAAAAGCCCTCACGCACCTTTTAATATATAATCAGAGTTTTTTCTAGTTCTCTCGCCGTCCTAGATTGATTTATCACCCAAACAACGCAAAATCAACCAACCACATCTAACTCTCACACAACAAATGAGCATTCATTAAATTTAACTAAATTAAAAAGAAATTTAACTAAAACTCAGAACTTTACCGGCGTCAGGCTGCGACGACATCTGAAATTCTAACCACGATTCAGGCGACTTGACGAGTTCCCTAACGAACTCAACGACCTCATCTCCGGCAGCAGCGGAGGTGGTGACATCGTAAGAGGGGATCCCAGTAAAAGCGCCGGCGGAGGAGAGTGAGGAGAGGGCGGCTTTGAATGCGTTGGCGATCTCCGGCGGGCGAGGACGGCGGAGGCGGCGGCGGTGAGGACGGGGGGAGGGCGGCGGAGAGTCGGCGGAGGGAGGAAGGAGTGGGCCGAGGAAGCAGGCGGCGTCGAAGAGGAGGCGAGCGAGCTCGGCGAGGTCGTCACGCATCCCCCGGAACCCGCGCGCCATGGCCGATCAACAACAGCAGGAGAAGAGCAGTTCATAATACACCATGGAAGAATCAATTATAATTAAATAATAGTAAGAGTAGTAACGTGTAAGTAGCTTCACTCGGATGATGTAGAATATACAAAATTTTACCTCAGTCCCGAATTTTTTCCATTTTCCAGTTAAAAATTACAAAAAAAATATAATCAGAATTCAGATAATTTAACAATAATAATCGGCCGTCATTTAAGATCACCACTTAAAGCTTCATTGGTGGAATGTTTATAAAATCGGGCACACGGTCGCCACTCAAATTAATAACGGCAAGCAATTGCTATTCTAAATGGTTTTTCCGTGACGCTATCATTATTTTAAATAACAATATTTAGATAAATATAAACTATAATTTTAGCGATAATGTGGGGAAGTATTAATGTGTAGCCCTTGACATATATATATATACTCCCATAGTGGCGGCGTCCATAATTCTTCGGCCACACCCAACTTCTCCATTTCCATTCTTCTCCCATTATTATTAAATATTTTCTAAAATCAATATAAAATTATCCAACCAAATTTATAAAATTCCATGGTACAAACTTTTCAAATAAATTAATTCATAAAGTATCCCTAATATAGTTAAATTAGATATGCAATATCAGTATTTGTTAGTAGAATGACCTACATAAAATATAAAATAGAAAACATAAGAGGCATTTTGTGTTTTTGTGCCTGTCCTTAATTGGATTTGGCATTTTTTTTATCCTTCTAATTTAGACAAAACGTGCCCCTTTGTCGTAATTTTGTGCCTTTAATTTATTTTTATTCTAAAAAAAATAAAAATCATTGTTACTGTAACGGTTTCTTTTTTGTAATATACACGTCATTCTCTTCATACTTCTCACTTACATCTTTTTTGCTTGATAAATAAAAAAATCAGAACTTTCTGAAATGAAAAAAAATCCAGATAATAAATATGTGTCCACCAAGTGCTTATTATATTGCGTAAAAGAGTTCATAAAGTTTTTTCTTCTTGATTAATTAAGTAAACAATATATAATGCTATCCAAATATTTGAAAACTCATATACTATATAAGAACACCAAAGAATACTTAGTAGAGGAATCTCTAAGTGTTACTTAGTAGAGGAGTATCTAAGATGGCGTTTGGTTTATAAGTCAGAATGGATTAGGTATCGGAATAAGAATGCAGTTGATCGGAATGGAAATGACCAGAAATTGTATAACGTTTGATATATCATGGAATCAAAATTAAATTATAATTATTATATTTCTTCAAGAAGGAAAAGCCCTTAAAAATGTATGAGAACACCATATAATGTTATCCAAACACTTGAAGACTACTCTACTATATATAAAAATACCTAAAATATTTAAAGATGTATACAAACACTTAAAAACACCATCGAATACCTACGGATATCAACAAATACCACGAACATCTCCGAACATCAACGAACACTCCTTAATACCTATGAACACCCACGAACACTAGATGTTCATAGAGGGTATTCGTGGGTATTCACAGGTGGTCATGTGTATTCGTAGGTATTCGTGGATGTTAGGTGTTTGTAAGTGTTCAAAACTATTTATGGGTGTTCGTTGGTATTTATGAGTGTTTGTTGGTGTTCGTAGATATTCGTGATATTCGTGGTTTTTTTTTAAATGTTATATGTGTCATATTCGTAGGTGTTTTTTAAGTGTTACATGTGTCTCTAACTATTTTTAATTATTTTTATGCATAGTTGAGAGGTCTCAAAGTGTTTAAATAACGTTACATGGTGTTCCTATGTATTCTTAAGGATTTTTCCTTCTTGAATAGTTAGGGAACACCATATAAAGTTGTTGTCTAAACACTTAAGAGACTCATCTACTAAGTGTTAGGTGTTTTTATATGTAGTAGAGAAGTTTTCATATACTTGGATAATATTATATAGTGTTTACTTAATTAACTAAGAAGAAAAACTATTTATGAGCTTTTTTAGACAATATAACAAACACTTGGTGGTTTCTTTTATAATTTTGATATTGATCAAACGATGGCAGCGTACAGTGCAGCTGGTTACACTGGATATATATATATATATATATATATATATATATATATATATATATATAAAACATTTGTATGTTACTATGTTGTGTATGAGTCGGGTGCCTCGGCTTTCAGATTTAGAGGGCATGGTCAAGGGTACCTCGTCGTCTTAATTTGGTTGGTACGATCATAGTTTGTTTAGATTGTCGTGGTGGAGCCCTTTTTGCGAGCGCACGTCACCGTAGGGACCTCAAACTCGCGAAACCCTCACGTCCAGTCCCGACCGACGCTCTGGGATCCGAATACAAAACCTTCCATGAACAGGAGCTCCTGCCACGAGATACAGAAAATTTTTCTTCGGAAAATCTACAGTGGATTTCACCAAATACGGCCTCGAACTCGGATAGTGACGCTTTCTAAGGCGACTCCCAACCAGATTTGTAAGATCATAGTTTCTATACATTGCAATATATTGGGCCCTTCTTCTACAGCTGAATCATGTCATATTTAGGGTTACCTCGACATCTTAGTTCGGTTGGTGGGATCAGAATATCTATACACTCAGTATACTGAAGTCCTTCTACCTAATTATCTTATCCAAGAAGTACAACACCAACCGTTCGATCCAGTGTAGAAACATCTACGGGCCCCACAACATCACCCCCGGGCCCCAGCCGCCACTAGAAGCTCCACAACAACAGCGAGAGCAATAAAACTCATCTATAACTTCGGCTTTCTACTGATTTAAAATATTTAAGAACAACAAAAGGAAGCCAAAAGAGCACTGAAATTAATACATAAACTTATCTTTTTGTAAATAGTTTTTTATGTATGCTGCTATATGTATGCTGCTATATTAACTAACATGGAAATTGTGAATCCACTTTGTGGATAAATTTTTTAAAATAGCTTGTAATTTATAATGCTATTTGTTAAAAAAAGCGAATATTTAATCAATTAATAGGAGAAAAAGGGGAAGGGTTATGGGTTTGATTACTACTATCAGTGACAATCTTGTGCGTTGTATCGACGTTTTAAATAGCAACCACCAGTTTGAACAACGACCGTGCATCTGCATGGCAATTGAATGCCACGATGGAACACAACGGCGACCAACTTAAATTTTCGATATTGTTCAATGTAGTTTGTTTTTTTGTTTGAATAGTTTTTATTCAAAAATATTAAAAACTTCTAAATGCCCGTCATATGCCATCTAAAATTCGGTCCTGCTACAACTTCCAGAGATCCAAACTTAGTTTCAACTTTTGAAACTTATTTAGATAACATTTCTCTATGTAATTTAGCAATGTTCATCGTCTATAAATATGAGGCAATGTCCCCGTTACATTTGCAACTCTCTAGAAATGACAATTTTATTTCTAAATAGTATGAAGATTAGTATTCAAGCCGTATGATTTTTCTAATTGCTATGCTTACTTGTAGCTTTCTTTTGGTCATGGCTATTTTCATTTAAAAAAATTATAGTAAAAACTCTGTCCGTAATCGGCTCACTTTATACGACCGACATAACAAATAAACCTATAAATTAGACCGACTCATTCAATCAATAAAAAATCTCCAACTTTCGATCTGAATAGGACAGAACGTCAGTATTATCCTAACAGTATCCAGTATGGCAGAGCGAAACGACTTATTTTCTACTAAGAGAAATTATAATGGAAGTATAAGGAAATTAAAAGAACAGCACCACAACCATTTCTCTACTAAGAAATTACGAAGAAATTGTAATGAATGTATAACACAGCACGATGATACGCCGAACGAGCATCATCGGCATATAAACAGAACTGGTGAGAGTTCAAATTATAACTCTTGCGAAACAGGGATGTCAAAATAATAACCGAAACAAGAAACAAGAAACACGAGAACAGCTTGAAATTTTTGATGATGCAACCAAAATTGGTCTATTTGGAAGGAAATTTACGAGCGCCTGACAACAGCTACTGCGAAGAAAGGGTGGTGAGTCAACGCCACAGAAACCTTTAGACTTGAATCATTGACACCGATTTGATTAATTATATTCACTGCAATCCGATTCTGCTCTGCAACCTGTTCGAGCTGTCGGAGTTCTTCAAGCCTGTCTGGTTCACTTGAGAAGCTACCTCTAAGGGATGTTGCGATCTTCTGAACTTCTTTGAAATAGTTATGTCGGACCAAATTCTGTAAATCAAATCATGAATTTTAATCTGCCATTATCTGAAAGAATATGCTTGAATAATAAAGAGCGGATGCTTTTTATACGTACGGATATGCAGGCATGGCCTGTTGATTCTTTAAACAGAAAGTAAGAAACATGATCTGGGACATGAGCTTTCTGAAGGAGCTCTAAGTGCTGAATAAAGCGCTGTCACAATAGAAAGTATCGTTCATCTTAGGTTTCCTTGTACCAAAAGCAAAGAGAAAAGTACGGAGAAAAGGGCACTTTGCAGAAAAAGTGCCCCTAAAAATCAGTTTTTGCAAACAGTGCCCTTAATTAGATTTTGGCGCGACAGAGTCTCTGTGTAATTGCGCGAATTTCGAAATCAGCGGTATTAGATAAGCCGCTTGTAAAAAGCGGTTTTTTTTTTAGGCGGGAGAGCATTTTCGTCATGTCAAGTGCCCAAAGAGCACTACAACGCCAAATCTAATTAGGGGGCAATTTTCTGCAAAATGCCCGAAAAAAAAATCTGTTTCTATTCTTACCTCTTCTTCAGTATTGAAAGGGCTTGGCATTTTGAAGGCCTCGAGTTCATTGCGCAGTGCTGCCAGCAGCTACAAGAAGAACAACAGTGAAGCTAACATATGAAATACAACAAAATGTATCGAACTTCATACCAAGTGTTATACCATTGCCAAGCCTTCTGAGAGGCAAGTATAACATTGAATTAACATGCAAGATGATGCCACCGCAGCTTCTCTGCCAATATCTTTGGTAGGATCTCTCTTCTTCTTCCCTTTTCTTCGTGCTGGTTCATAATATAGGATCAGATTCAATGTTCACATATATGGAAAATTGGGAATCACATGCTGATGTGAGGATTAGAAGACTTGTCCCTGGCTTACGAATTCTTTTTCACATGCAATGTTTAATTAATAAACTGTTATTATTATTATTATTATTATTATTTAAAAACCAACATAGATTCAAGATTGTTACCTTTTCCTCGTACGTCCTATGATCCTTGGTAGCTATTCAATTCCTCGAACTAACATTTAACTATTTACACGAGGTTGTGGCTATAGATATAATCATATAAACAGACTTATCAACTTGTATCAGCATAAGTGAAAGTTAACTATCGCACTTATCTCTCATCAAAATATGAATATTGATAATAAAAGAAAGTTAACTCTCGAACCTATGAATATTGATAAAGTTAAGTTAGTTAACTATCGAACCTATAAATATTGATTCGCAAATATCTACCATCAAAATTTGTAATTGATAAACATAGGAAATATATTGCTAGCTGAAAAGAAAATTCTAGTTATTATTTGGATAGTGTACACATAAAATGACCTCTACACAAGCTAGGAAAGCTTACGGTTTTCTCCTCTGCTAGAAATTCCCAGCTGCATTTTCTCTAACAGCTTCATATATACAATGTACAAATACCAGTATATCATGCAGTATTCACTTGGAGAATACAGCTCTAATTCAAAACCCAATGTGAGATACCGTGCAGCAATCCAGTAGATTTGCTCCTCCGTCCAGATAAATAGATGCTTTGACACTGTTATGCATATGTTCTGCGGATACATAAGGCATCTTCAAATGCTGACATGCAAATAAAAAAAAATATAAAACTGAGTTATACAGCTACTGGCTGAAGGTACCTCATCGGTCGATGCAATTATGAGATCCCCAAACTCCCTTTTCAGAGCCAACTCGAGCTGTAAAACATTATCTGTCAAGTCCAATCTCTTCTTGGTGTGACTACTGACTACATTTAGTTAACACGAATAATACGGGTTCCAATATACAATAAATGAAATCGACACTCAACTCCTAGAATGCATAACGCAATATTTGATGATAATAAAGAAATTGAGAGATTAGAACCAAATGATAGATTAATTTAGAAACAGTGCTAGACAATTCTTGACAAAATTTCTAGATATATCTTTCAAAGGTACAGTTCAACTTTACCAGGTATAACCCCCTTCATCCAAGCTCAATTTTAAATATAAGCTAATGGGCATATCGTATTTTGTAACTGCAGCTGCCATTGCAGCAACCAATATCCTTGCTACTTCATGGTGTGAGGAGAAGTGTTGGAGTGGAGAAGAAGCTAGGGTTTCATGATCAGATTGACTGGTTGGAGAAGCGAAAGGCTATGTTATATGCAGAAAAAAAGAAGACAAGTCAAAGCCTATGTCAGCAACAGGAAAATTGAGTAGTTTTCTAGAAAATTTTCCTATGGCAAAGAAAAACTAGAAACTTTTGCTCAAAAGAATAATTCTTTCCAAATGGAGAATTGGAAAATGTAGCTCTCCAATTCCCCAAATTCGTACCAAGTATCAAAAAAATTACTACAGGATCTTTCCACTTTTTCTACTCATGTCTTCATATCCAAGGCAGTTCTCCACTTGTTCTATAAAATAAAAACAAGCTTCATATCCTTTGCGCCTGATGAACACTCAGTTAACGCGCGTTGAGAAACCTACGCAATAGAGAAATGTTTCGACTTCCTTGCCGGGCGACAGAGGAGCACCCTGGGACAACTGCCTTGCTGTCTGGCATATCCAGGTTGGATTGCATTACTCTCTTTCTAATTTTCAGACTGTGTTGTTCCTTCACCCATGATCCTGTTGATTGTAATCATCATCACTATTTTGTCTAATACACACAATGCACACATTCATATATATGCAACTACATAGTGTGTTCCTGTTCATTTCTCAATGATCGTGATCATTGTGTAAAGTGTTCTGCATCCTCATAGTAAATTTTAATCTTTAATTATCTTTGTTCTTATTATTATCTTTTTTAAATATAGGTCTGTTTAAAATCATATTCAATATCATCTTGCGTTCGTTGCTGGATAGATGCAAACATATTATTTGATAAAAGGCCTCTCAGATTGAGAAGATCTTAAGGAGATGTTGATAACCCACAATAAACGTGTGTAAAATGTTGATACATACTAAGAATACGCACAGAATTCTCTCTCAAAAAACAAAAACAGTGTTGTTGATACAGCTAGAAACAATTTCTATCACTGATGCATGATACAATTGTTAATCATATAAGGTTATAACTTATAATAAAGTGTTTCAAATTTAAACAACATGACATGCATTAAAAATTCTAGGGGAAATTATGGATGGGCCCCTTGACTTGGTAAAAGTAATTTTTTAGCCCCTCCAGATTTAATTTTTAATAACTACTTCTTTTTTTTAAGCCTTCTTATTTTTTAACCCTAATAACTAACTCAATTAATTTTTTGACAAAAATACCCTTTCGATTCTTCTTTTCTAATGAGATTTTATTATTTTGAGTCTTATTCTCCAACATCTTCTTTTACCGTGCCATCTTCCATAGTCATCGTCTGCCGCGCCGTCTTCTACCGTCATCGCTATGGCAAACGTAATTTTTTTTTTCATATTTTGTTCTTGTTTGTTTGTTAGTCGTCGTCCGGCGCGTCGTCGTCCATAGTCAATATAATTGTTTTTCATATTTTCACATTTTGTTCTTATTTTGTTATCTAATCTTTTCTTTCATCGCGTCGTCCCGGTCATCAAGTTGCATCTATAAAATTAAGCAAAATAATTAGCAAAAGGTTAAGGGTATTAGAGTCAATTTTATATATAAAAGGGCTAAATAATAAGTAATTTGAAATTAAGGGGTTATTGTTAAATATAAAAATCGAAAGGGCCAAAAAATAACTTTTCTACAAATTAAGTACTTATTCATAATTTCCCGAAAATTCTAAAATTAGTCGACTTCAGTTTGAGGGAATTCTTGATGGCTGTTAGCCTGTTATATTAGAATCCAGAGTAAGCTAATGGTATTGAAGTTACTGTCTGTATAGTCATTTCTCGATTCTTGTTTCTGAAGATGTAGTCTTCTATATTCATGTCCAGTCTTGTAAATCTATTCATCAAACTCTTAGCCTAATCATGAACTGCAATATAGTCCTGTACACCTTTACAAAAGTATTATGTTTACCTATATACAGTGTACATTAATTTCATGAAAGTTCTAAAGATGTAACACAATCCTCAAGGTATCCCGATTATTATTATGTAGTTGATGCCGGTTTCCCAAATATTTCAGGTTCTTGGCTCCATGTTGAGATGAGCAGTCTCATTACACGATTTCCATGGACGTGGCTAAAGGAGAACAAAGTAGTACTTGCTAAATATAGTCATTCGTAACAACCTAAAGTGCTTTTGTGGGTTGAAAGCTACTCAATTTACCATGGCTTGTTTTGCGCTCTAAATAATACCATTTATATTGAAGATATGCTGAAAATTTGTTTACTATGCATGATAGAGGAGGATTAGAAGAAACCTCTCGGAATGGACAGGCAATTATGAAATGAGCAACAAGATCAGATGAGTATGGTGAGGGCAGCCACCACAAAATCAATTATGGCACAACAATTTCCATCCGTTTCATTTATGAACAAATAGATTTTGAAATTAATAACCTCAACATATTTCCAGTTCACTCTAATTTTATATTTGGAAAACAAGAATGTTATCTCTAATCTCTAATTTTCTAAAAGATATGATTTTTTTTTTCTTCTGTTATTCTCATGCATTTTCTGTATTCTCCAAATTTTCCTATAGAAAAAACAAATTGCGGAAAAAGGTAAAAACTGGAAATGGAGAGGATAAAAGAAAAAAGGAGTATTTGTCAAATTGTAACCCCCCACCCCCAATAACTCGAAATTGCCAAAATGTACCCCCTAATTTCAAAATGACCTTTTATGCTCCCTTAATCATGTAAAGCGAAAAAATTGCCCTTATCATTTTTCATGAAAAACGAGGACCGTTAACTTCATGAGGGCAATTTCGTCATTTTACAGGCTCAAGGGGGGCATAAAAAGGTCATTTTGAATTAGGGACACATTTTGACAATTTCGAACTATGAGAGGGCATAAAAACAAATACCCGAACTCAAAAAAATAATAATATACGCTTCTAGAGTGGACTAATAAGTCTATAAGTTTCAACTTGCTCACAGCAGTGGAGTTTCTTAACACCTACGCTATTGGGCCAACAGCTTTTGTACCTAGATAGATGTCCAACGGAACAAACCCGAACTGGAACGGACAGTACCGAAACTTGTTAACGACTAATTGTGGGACTCTGGATTCGACCTGTCTGGCCTGAATTATAAGTTGCAGTTGATGAAGTTTTTGATATATATATATATATATATATATCTGTTCTTGTGTGTGTTTTTAGTTACATAAAATTACATAATTATCATTCTTTAAAGTGAAAGAATAACATTCATTAAATTAAAGACGAGAGACGTAGAATAATCTCCCTCCAACAAAAAAAAAAAAGCGAATGGCACAGCAACATAGAATAATTGTGAATGACTTTTTTGTAATAGTTGTTAGGTTCCTGTATGGATATGCAAGTAATATACAGCTACTGAACTTTATGTTTGCGTTAGGATGACTTTTCTGTAAGAGTTGTGGTTGATACAGCTACCATAATATACAACTCCAGTATAGTTGTTTAAGTTTGTGTTTGTCACAAGGTTTTCTATGCCGAGCCGAGTATCGGTAAATTCGAAACTGGGCACATGCCGACCGTGCCAATCCGTACAATTTATTATATTTAAAATATTAAAAATTTTATTTAAATAATAATAAAGATATTAATGAAATAACATTATTAAAATTAAATATAAAAAAAAATTAAAGACAAAAGCCAACCACGCATGTGGCTGGCTTTTGTCTAATTTGACCGCCTGTGTTGGGCGGTTGATTTGACCGCCCTTCACGGGCGGTCCAAATTAAAAAAAAAAAAAAAGAAGCCAACCACGCCAGCCACGTGGCTAGCTTTTCACTGCCCGCAAAGGGCAGTCGACGGGCGGTAAAACAAAAAATAAAAGAAGGGGCTGACTGTGCCGCCCAACACGGAGAACCTTGGTTTGTCATGACTTTTTTGTTCTATAATTCTATTACATTTCTTTTGTGTATGTTTATGACAATTACTAAATTAGAATTATGCATGAATTTCGACAAATCATTTCATATTTGTCCAGATAATCTAATATGAAATTTAAATTTTAATGCAGTCAAAGCTGCCCGAAATTCAGAAAGCGTTCAAGAGATTATCAATAACAGTAATGAGGAATTGCCACCTTTAGAAAGGGGAAGAAATACTAGAAAAAGACGGTTGTTAATCAAGGATATAATGATAATTCTTCCATACTTGTCAAAAAGTCCAGTGAGAGTTCAGAGGTATGAAATTACGTTGTAAAGTTTACTGAAGATGGTCGAACAAGTGTTAAATGTAAAAAAATGCAGTGCAAGCTACGCTATTGGTAGTAGTTCAGATAGAACTACTAACCTCAAAAGACATGTTTGCATGCCCAAGAAGAAACTCTAATGCACGTCAATTGCATTTAGCTTATGACATTAAGTTGCGAGCTAAAAAAATTAAGCCAGATATCTATAGAGAGAAGATAGTTATAGCTATAATAAAGCATAATTATCCCTTTCTTATTGTTGAACATGGGGGACCGAGAGATGTGTTTACTTGTTTAAATGATGACGCAAAGTTATAATACTACGAACACTGTTAAAGTGGATAGTTGAAAATTATACGATAAAAAGAAGGATAAACTAAAATCCATTCTAAGTAAGGTTCCTAGTAGATGTCTATAACTTCTATTTGTTTGACGTCGCACTACGGAGAGCTATATTTGTTTGACAGCGTATTATGTAGATGAAAATTGGAAATCGCATGCTAAGATTCTAAACATGCGCCCACTTTCCTCCACCCACAGGAACTCTTATGGAAAAATGGTCTTTTATTGTTAAAAAAATGGGGAATCGTGAGAAAGATTTTTTCACTTACATAGGATAATGCATCTAATTGTGACAAGATGGAGGAGATGTTGCATGACAAAATGGACAGACAATTTATTGTTGCGTAAAGGCTCATTTTTTCATGTGCAAATGCTCTTCAAATAAATTGAATATAATTGTACAACAACGGCTTAAGGTCACAGGTGGTGCCTTGAACGACATTTGAGATAATGTTATGTATTTTAAGGGAAGTGACGGTATAATGCTAAAGTTTAAAGAACTTTGCAAACAAAATAATATATCTACTTTCGCAGGTTTGCGGATCAATGTGCCAACTCGATGGAACTCCACATCTGTTACGTTTGAAAGAGCACTACGCTATCGTCGTTTGTTTTAAGTGTATAATGGTTATGATATAGGTTGTACACTTTGCCCAGACCATGATGAATGGGCTAGAGCTGAGAAAATATACACTTTTAAAACCATTTGCTAAAATTACAGTTCTTTTTTCGGGTTCCAAATATCAGACTGCAAATTTATATTTCAAAAAATATATGGAAGATACAATTACACCCATTCAAGAAAGTACAAGTCACGATGTGGTAGTTAAAAGCAATGTCGAATCTATGAAGAAAATTTCCAAAAGTATTGGGATATATAGTGTCATATTAGCTATTGATGTTGTTCTTGATCTCGGTATAAATTAACTCTTGTTGAGTTTTGTTACAAAAAGATTGATTGTTTGATATGTGAGGGGAAAATAAATGTTCTTAAAGAAAATATTGAAATGCTTTTTCAAGAATATGCGAAACAAGCGTCTTCCCAAACTACGACTACCTCGCTTATAAATAATTCTACACGCTGAGATTTGGTTGAAATCGTAGCTCTATGTAAGTGAATTAAATTTACTTCTATATTTATATATCTCATTTTGTATTTTTTTAGCTGTATTAATGCTCAAAAAGATTTTGCAGGGGTATGGTGATTGTGACAGTGACCTTAATAACTCTTAATCGGAGTTGGATCTTTACTTGGCGGGACGGAAATACAAACAGGTCGCTATGGACATTCTAGAATATTGGAAAATAACTCTGCTCGGTATCCTATTCTTTCCGTAATGTCACATGCTATTATGAGTATTCCTATTACAACAGTAGCATCAGAGTCAAATCCTTAATATTGAAGGCAAGGTGCTTATAAGTCTTCGTAGCTCACTCAAATAAAAAAATATAGAATGTCTTATATGTACTCGCAATTAGTTACATGGTTTTGAAATGAATGACAATGTATTTTTCTTTTGTTTTCACCTTGTGAAGTTGAAATCAATAATTTAGTTTGATGAATTTCTAGCTAACACAAAATATTTTGTTTGGTTTTTTTAATGTAGAGGATGAACTTGAGGATGATGATGCTCCTGTCATTCCGATGGAAAAGATGGTGTTGTTGACTTCATCAAGATTGTCAATGGAATCAACTAATGTTACCAAGACTGTTGTTTCAGTTTGCTTTGCAAGTTTTGCTAGAATCAACTAATATTTCTGCTATATTTCAATCTGTTGTTTCAAGTTTTTGCATAATTTTGTTTTAATCAATGATAGACTGACTGTGAAAGGTTTGTTTGCTTATGAATCTTGTTATCTTGATTGTAATTGTAATTGTTGGGCTTATGTTTTAATTTTAGACTCTTTTTGTGCTGAATGTTGACTGAATTTCAGAGTATATTTCTGTTTTAGGCTGAAATTGGCTTAAGTTGCTGTTTTTACTGATTTTTTGTTTCATTTTGTTTTTTGAGTTTATTTTTTTTGTTTTTGTACTTGATCGTTATTGTAATTTTGATTGTGGATATTTAGTTGTTGTTACGCTGAATTCAGGCCAGGTACCCACGGACCAGCATGCAAACCCACTGGCAGCTAGGGATACTGAAATTGTAACCCGTCTAACTTCACGTAGTCGTCGACCCATTCCCGTATGACCCATAATCCACTGAGTTGCGGGCTGTTTTTGTGCTTGATCGTTATTGTAATTTTGATTGTGGATATTTAGTTGTTGTTACGCTGAATTCAGGCCAGGTACCCACGGACCAGCATGCAAACCCACTGGCAGCTACGGATACTGAAATTGTAACCCGTCTAACTTCACGTAGTCGTCGACCCATTCCCGTATGACCCATAATCCACTGAGTTGCGGGCGGGTCGGGTCGACCCGACCCATAGCCAGGTCTATTCACAGCTGCAAAATTTATATTAGTAAGAGTTTTAAATTCATAAAACTATATTGTCCTTGTTCATCCCTCCTATTCAGCATACCGAAAAAGACACCAATACAAAAAACTTTTTGTTACCTAGAGTTATTCTTTATTATCAGTTTTCCCAAGAAAAGTTGATCTCTTTATCCTACTCTATGTCCTTGTTCATCTCCCCCCCCCCCGACACACACACACACACACACACAAAAAAAAAAAAAAAACTTTTTTGAGAAATACTAAGGTGCGAAATTTCCGGAAAAGGTGTTCATGAATCGCCACATATAGAGATCAACACAAACCTCTTCGTGAAAACCAAACGTGCCTTAACACTTCACAATGAGTGCTTGGCCTACAACGCCAAATCTAATAAAATCTGCTGAGAATTGAAAGAAAATGGATTCTTCACTATGCTTCTATCTTTTTTTGAGATAACGAGGCGAAACCCTTCCCTGTTTCTCCGTTAACTCGCAGACCACAGTTTTTTACGCACACCTATAGGATCATTTTGGACCAGGTGCACGCAGGAGAGTAAAATCCCGGCCTGGCGTCCGTCTCCGGACCAGACATGGAGTACTGGGAGTTACCCAGTCACCAGCTTCCCCGCAACCGCTACAAACACGCGGCCCCGGGCTCATCCCCATTTCAGGCACCCCCGGAGATTCGAACCCGAGCGCTCGCTTCCTGAGGCGAGCGCCCCGACCGTCCCACACAGGGGCGGAGGACCACTATGCTTCTATCAAACTTCAAAATATGCAGAAAAATGGAGCAAAGAGAAGAAACTTATAATGACATTCACATATAGAACGCAACAGAATATACCTTATAGAAAATAACACCTAGAAAGCTGGACCAAATTTGAAAACTTGAGCAATTTAAGGAAGATTAAATTGGGTAATGACCTGTATGGATATAAATCCCCAATCTTGCAAAATCTTCCCTAACTTGCGCCGCTGCCATGCAGTGTTTGTACAGAGGATTTTAAGCAAGTTCACCACATAGCTACATTGACACAAGACAACATATAACAAAATAGAAATCAAGAGGAACAAAAAAATAACTAGGTTAAGAGGAAAGAGAATGCACTTACCTGAACTAACTGCACAACAAATTCATTTTTCTGAAACTCCTGGTCTCTCGAAACTTCTGGTAATGAAATCGCTCTTGAAATGACATCATGAAACAAATCTTTCCCATAAAGTTTACCATCTTGGACGAGTAAGAGCTGTTCACATTTGCCATAAAAAATGCCAGGAACATGAAATACAACATAAGTTAATATCAGAAAACTCCTCTGAATCTTTGGAAGAAGGAACCTAAATTTGCGAGAGCTTTTTTGCAGAGAAAGAAGCTCAGCTTTGCTTCATGTTGACTTAGCACTAAGAGAATAGAGAACAGGCAGTCAAACACACACATTTTAATCTTTTGGATAGATGTTACATTTACAGGAAGTGCTTTTGCCCCAAAGCTAGTACAGAAGTAAGCTCGGAATTGCCTCGGTTCAATTTTTGAACTGACGTATGGTGCCAAAAAACTGAATTGCAGTTTCTTTTTTCTTTAAACGAAAAAACTTTTGAGGTTAACTTCTTGTACTGTAGCAGAGCTCTTTGTATACGGTGTATGCTATCGTTTCTAGAGATAGAAGCAAGACTGATACTCTGAATCGAGACGGGATCCCTCCTATTTTAAAAAAAGAACGCGTCTTTCATTTATAGTTAAAGGCAGAAGAAAGAATTGATACTGGCCCTCAAAAGTTAGAAAGCCACTCTCTTTGAGTTAAGAAAATTTTCAGCAGGACAAATCATTAGAAGAAAAACTATGAAAAGAATTTGTAGCAACCTGGTGGATAAAGTGAATAGGCTTGCCAAAAGCAACTCTTGTGTATATGAAAGAAGTATGATTCATGGTTGGTGGCAAAAAAGCATCAAGTTCCACACTCATACGTGTTTGACTTACTCTGCAGAGCCTTAGAACATAACCTAACAATAAATGCTCTGTCCAAACCTTAAAAATATGAAAAAAGTAATGGAACAAGTATTTCTGCTATTGTTGCTTCATAGAGCACAAAAGCAATTATAATAATAGATGCAATCAACAAGAAAATCCATATAGCAGTCATCCACATTTTCCATATCATATTACATATTTTTTATAACCAAGACTGAGGGTGAATGAAGGAGCGCTAAAAATGAAAGAAAACGAAATCAAGTGGAGCAGAATAATTGACACAAAATTAAAACAAAAGGTGATTGAAAGAAAGGTTTAAGTGCGAGTTAGGTCCCTCAAAAAAGCATGCAAATTCAGCCCCTAACTGGCTTTGTCAGGACCACGTTAGTGCCACTTTGTCTACCTCAAAAAGCCATCTACCTGACCGTTACTGACGGATGTAGCAATTTCTGAAATGCAATTTGGTATTAAAGCTGCAAATTAAGTGAAGCAGAGTAATTGACACAAAATTAAAAGAAAAGGTGATTGAAAGAAAGGTTTAAGTGTGAGTTAGGTCCCTCAAATGTGAAGCATGCAAATTCAGCCCCTAAACTGGCTTCGTCAGGACCACGTTAGTCCCACTTTGACTACCTCAAAAAGCCATCTACCTGGCCGTTACTGATGAATTTGGCAGTTTGTGAAATGCAATTTGGCATTAAAGCTGCCACGAAGTGGCAGTTTGGACCTGACCCCCCACCGTTTATATACACTTAAAAAAAATCTCCGACCCCCATTAGCAAATTGAGCAAATATTAGTTTCCGACCAGGCTCTGTTTAGGTTGGGTTAGTCCTTCCAACACCCAAATTACTGAGATATCACCCTGCACCTATTAGTTCCAGTTAACTACTGACACTGCTTTCCGAAGGGAATTTTGGTCTTTTCAGATCTATATCCACTCAAGTTATGCTTATGCTATAAAGATGAATAGATGAATGGAGTGGTCATGAAGATCAGAAGTGAGGGCACTAAAATTGAGCAACAGTGAGATTTTTGGGACCGAGCAAGAACAATGGGGCCAGAGGCAAGTACAACGTGGACCAGGGTCGGGATGAAAAGATAGAAACATCCTAAGAACATTAAGACAAAAATACACATGTTAGTTACTAAAATTGGGCATAGGAGATAAAAAATGTGAAACTGGTGCAACAACGACTAACTCGCCCAGCTTGGTAACCAACTCCGCTCAGTTGCACAAGAATCTAATTGGTAGTTCTTGTTACAAAATGGACAAAATTTGACATTTTGCCTTTTGCAACTTCAGAAACCAAATTAGAACTAGCCACAAATTGGGAATTAATAAATTGCCATTCACTCGTAAGTCAAGAATTGGAAACGACAAACTGTGCTAACTGGGTTCATTTCAGGGACTTGGCACAATTTGCACTTCAAGGCAAGGTTTACCGTGCCGTGCCGTTTCGAGTTTCGGTAAATTCGGATCTCGAGACGTGCCGATCGTGCCGTGCCGACCGTGCCGATAATAAAATATTATTTTTATATTTATATTAAATTAAAATATTAAAAAAAACACAAAAATAAATAAAAATAAAAAGAAACAAAATAAAAAAAAATTAAAAAATAAAAAGCAATTATAATATATTTTTAAACACATTTATAAGTTATAAAAAAAAATTCAAAAAAAAAAAAGAGAAAATGGTCCGCGCACGCCACGCACGCGCGCGGACCACAACCAGGTCCGCGCGATCGCGCGGACTTGAAATCAGGTCCGTGCGATCGCGCGGACCCGATTTATCGGTCACGCGCGCAGCGCGTGACCTTAACGCGTGACCTAATTAAGGTCACGCGCTGCACGCGTGAACACTGTTCATCGTCTTCCTCACGAAGACGATGAACAGTGTTTATTAAAAAAAAAAAAAAAAAAGCTGGAGCCGTCGGCTCGGCACCGTTCCGGTGCCGAGCGCCGGCGGCTCCGGCACGTTTCGGGCGGCACGGAGCGTGCCGCCCGAAACGTCGAACCTTGCTTCAAGGACCTAGTTGGCTGCTTGTGATGATTTGAGTGACCAAATTGGCACTCAACTAAAGAGAAAAGGAATTGGTGGGTGAATCAAAGTGAAAAACAGATTGGAATAGGAGCATGTTGTAATGCTTCTGTACACTCAATAGTATTTTGTTGGCGGTGAGTTACAAACTTTTCAATGCATCAAGCTGGCTTAAGCTGAGGGTACTTATCTAAGTGCATAACTGGAAGCTACTCAGAAGATCTGAAATTTCATTAACAACAATTAGCAAAGTCAACCCCACGAAAAGATGCGAAGCAAACCTGTAAGTAAGCTCTAGCAACAAGATCTGGTTCACGTCTCTGAAACTGAACCACAAAACGCTTAACATTTTCCAGAATCGGGTCCATTGAGTACGAACATATGATATCCAAATCTTGCAAAAGTTTCTCAAAATAATGAACAGCCTGGGAATGATGAATAACATAAGAATTATCTAAAAGAAGCAAAAAATTAAATGAACGTACTTTTGCACTTCAAAAGTAGAACACTAGAAGTTTGGATGCATACTTCCTTCCAACAGAGCATTCTGATTGCACGTGGAGGAGCGGGCGCCATTAACCTGCTATTTATACTAGCATCAAAACCAATAGGCATACAACCAGATGCAGTAGTAACATCAGGATCTTCTCTACTGCATTTATATGCATTGGATTTAAGGAAGTCCACTGTTTTGTACATGCTAGCTAATTCAGCCAAGCACGATGCTATATGTTTCTTAGCAAGCTCCAGGCCCCTCCCTTGTGGTTTCCTCATGGATTTTCCCTTCCCTATAAAAATGCTGCATAATATTATGAAAAATAATTAAAGAAAAATCAAGTAAAACATCGATTTTGTTGACAACCACAAAAGTTCAACTATAGCTTAAACAATCAGTGATTTGCTGGTACACCATTATTCCTGAAAAGAATACCAAACAGCATAAAGGCAAGAATCTTGCTATTCAACTAGTGGTTCACTTATCTATTCAAATATCAACTAAGTGGCTGTAGGTCTAAGTAACTTCAGCTCTAGCAGAATGACCAATTTTTAGCCTCTGGTGAGATACCATATTGAATCTATCAACTTTTTAGCCTCTGGTGAGATACAATATCGAATCTATCAACAACTCAACACGATGTCACACAGCACTCCCGGGCCACTTTAAAAATGAGACAAGTGGCACTGTCAAGTGACTGTCAATTTATACAACCATAGATGTTGTGTAACATTAGTTTAAGATAAAGACGAGATTGCTTCACTAAAAACCGACATGCAAAAATAGAAACGTTGCATGAAAACAATAAATATGTGGCAAGACCTTACGAAAGCGTAAACGGCATAATAGAGCTCTGCAATAGCCTTCTTCTAAATAAGGATTTCTCTGTAGAGAGTCCACATCTGCAACGACCACAATCAGTTTACATGAAAACATCTTTTTGACGTTGTGTTTTGCAAACCAGAGCAAGAAAAATCTGTCAAATGATGCTGCCTTAAGTTCATTTAAACAATTCAAAACCAGTTCAAGCATTAGAGTATGCAACGAAACAAATGATATCTGCTCCTAACAATGGATGTTCTACATGCTCAGACACTGGAACAAATTCAGTAACTCCCTTAATAATTAACTAATTACAGAAGCATAACGAAAGGCAAATTAAGACTGTCAGAAAAACAATGAGTCAGAGTGAACTGTTAACAAATTCACAATAAACAAGAATCTAGTTATCAATGACAACTAGGTTCCCTGAGTACAATATATAACAGAAGGAATGAAGAAGGAAAGAATAAAGAAGAAAGAACAAATTTTTGGCCATCATTGGGGCAAACGATGCAATAGCTTCGGTTAGAGTAAAGCCCAAAATAGCATAACCAAATTATCGTCTAGCCGCACGAGTCACCTCCAATCTTCTAGACTCCGAGTCACCTTCTTCTAAGCTCCGCTGGATAGCGAACCCTCCTATGCCGATGCGATAGGTAATCGTCAAGTTCATCTAATTTCTTAATAAGGTAACTAAGCGAACTTCAAGTACTTCGTAAGACGCCACCGTATGCTGTGTGCTTCCACATCGCGAGCTTTGGTGCACACGTTGTCAAATCCCT
This sequence comes from Xerophyta viscosa, assembly GCA_002076135.1. Taxonomy (NCBI): domain Eukaryota; kingdom Viridiplantae; phylum Streptophyta; class Magnoliopsida; order Pandanales; family Velloziaceae; genus Xerophyta; species Xerophyta viscosa. Next base: position 478,317 of record MJHO01000132.1, on the reverse strand, counting down.
TAAAGGTTTGGGGCAGGACTACCGACGAATGGGATACAATTGACACATAGTGAACGGAAACTGGAAAGAGCATTGCTACAGGGCATGAAAAATGGCATTCTAAAGATCTTCTTTTTTTTAACTAATGGCCAATTTCGTGCATTTTTTGTTGCAAATAGCATTCTGAAATGAAAAACAAAATCATGCAGAGCTAAGTGATGAGAAAGTGCTGTAGGAAAACACAAGGTGGGGCAGGAGTTGGATTGTTAAGTCAACTCCACAAGCAGTGGCGGAGCCAGGATTTCTGACTCGGGAGGGCGAAACAAATATTATGTAAAGAAATAATTTTTAAAATACTACTATTCAGTATATATTATAATACAAATAAGAATAATTTTAATCATAATATAATTTCTGAATTTCGCTAATAAATTCGAGAGTTGAAATATTAAATTTGAAACCTCTCACCACCTCTCATTAAGGGTCGTCATTCTCAAAATTTGAAATGAAACTTTAACCCTCTTACCACCACTGTCAAATTCAAAATTACATTGGACATTTAAAATTTGGAACCTCTCACCACTACTCTCGAATTTCAAAATTTAAATTTTGAAAATTGAAATTTTTCTTTAAAAAAAAAAAAAAAAGTGGTGACAAAAAAAAAAAAAAAAACACAATGATTGTTGACAAGAAAATAAAGTAGTGATGAGAAGTTTCGAACCTGAGACCTATTAGATGAAAGTCTCATGATCACGTTAGCCGCTAGATCCCACAGTTACTTTAAGTTTTTTATCTCAACGCCAACGTAAATGTACTTATCAAGTATGTTAGCGCACCCGGCAGGCAGGGCCACCATTTATAATGGCAACATTGGATGTTGCCATTAGAATCGCGACATCCAATGTCGCGATTCTAAATGGCGACTTTCGCCATGCTGGCAGCGCATACCCAGCGCGCTGCCTTGCAAGGCAAAAATCGCCATTTAGAATGGAGACCCGATTTTAGATCCATAAATGGTAGTTTTTCGATTTAAAAAATGTAAATACTAATTAAAAGTATTTAAAATCAAAAAACCATTCAAAGACTATAGGTAGTGATTGTTCATACTTGTTAAGCTTTGCTATAGGTGTTAATGTGAATGTTGCTTACCACGATTTAAATCATGATATAAAGGACATTGGACATGTGGGACTACATTGAATCATGGTATAAAGGTTTATATCTGGTGATAAATCCATTTTCAAATGGTACTGGTAATCTAGTATGTAGATCAAAGATGTCGTGTGGCGAAGTTAGTGTTGTTTAAACTATATGTTCTTATTCTAATTTTGCTATGAAGTAGTGAATGCTATTAAAGTGTTATTTTTATACTTATATACCAGTACACATATGATTGATGGGGGATGCATAAAATAGTTCTTTTGACATGTTAGCTTGATACTAGTACATGTGTATATAAACTATCTATGTCTATTATGAAAATGATGCTAATTTGTCTAAAACTAATTCACAGACATTCTTCACTTATGTCTAAGGATTCCTTATGCCTGACAATCTCCTTAGTGTATTGTATTCCGATGCATCTAAATAAATTAAGAATTTAATTAAATAATTTTGTTAGCAGAAAGATTCAAAGATTAGATTTTGCACTTCTAAAGATTGTTATCCTTCTGCATACGCAACATTGCCAGACCGATATACGATGTTGTTGGGTGCACATAATAGTGATATGATTCAGACAAGTGCAAAGTAGTAAAGACAATGATACTTTTGACGGATTTGCACAAAGTTCACCATTATCTCATCAAATGGTGTAAAGCATAATAGTGTTTGTAGATAAGATTATCACACTGAAGTTGAAACATTCTACCATACATGTTAGATTAACATTTAAGCATGACATCGTGATTTACGCAAAATAACTATTTGAATAAATTAATAATGTTCTTGTATGTATTTGTAATTCAAGGTTTTCCATTTTATATAAATGAGGCTGTTGTCATGTTTAGACTGTTTTGTTGAATCATATTAACAACTTTATTTTTGTTGAAAATGCCAAAAAACAAAAACTTTGACTATATATATACAATAATATATTACTTTAAATAATAGTACAACAAGATGATCAAATCATCCTTAAAAGAGCCTTAAAAGAGTTACAGTACTGTCCATATTGGCAATACAAGACTTATGAATAATGCAAATGAAGTTGTTGTGGTGCAGTAATCATTAATAATAAATAAATACAATAGCAATTGTCTTAGAAGTGTTGGTTATTTTCTAAGAGTTACTTGAACAGTTGCCTTTTTTTGGATCCCTCCTTGGTGCCACCAGTGACACTTGCTCATACGTTTTATTAATTGCCTTAAAAGTGTTCATTATCTTCTAAGAGTTACTCGACCAGTCACCTTTTTTGGATCCCTCCTTGGTGTGCCAACAGGGACTCACTTGCTCATAAGTGTTAGGAAATGGAATGATACTATGTTTGATCCTCAAATCAAATATACAGAAATAAAATGGCACCATTGAATTAGAGTGTATTGAGCAGCGTGCTGAGGACCTCTAGCTGTGCTAGCAGTGAGAAAGTAAGACATTCGCAACGCCAAATGTCCCTCATCATGCCGCCGCGGTGTCACGTCCCTACTCGCCCCGGGACCCACCCAGCCGCACTGCCAAGCCTCGGCTGCACCACACAATCGCGTCCCTTTGAAAATGGTAGATCCACTTGAAGGTGCCACTCACAAGGCCTTAGATTTGGGCTTTATGGGGTATTACATTCACCCCACCATAGAACACGACGTCCTTGTCGTGCGGAACGGGTCGCAAGCGGAAGTCCTAGCCCAAGCTTTCCCTTCGTCGGTGTACCACTAGTGCCCTCGTCCAGCATGACAAAGCCGTTACTACCACACCCGGCTAGCCTTGCCCCCGTATGACCTCCGCACCTAGCATACAGGGGATGGGGTCGCTCTGATACCATTTTTTCACAGCCCGACCTGTCCAGGGTTCCGCCCAGCAGCACCGCCCAAGCCCTGGCAGCACCGCCCAAGCCCTGGCAGCACCATACGATCCGGTACCTTTAAAAAAGGTGGATCCACTTGAATGTGCCACTCTAAAGACCTCCCAAGTCTATGAACACAACCTCCCCTCCCAAACAAGGGTTATGGGACTAAACCCACCCACCAACATCTACACCTCCTTTGGACCATAGGCCCAAAGTCTTAGATTTGGGCTTTATGGGGTATTACATGCAGCGAGAGTAAGAATCGATTTTCGCGCTTTGTTAAAAACGCTGCTCTAGTGGTGAGAGAAGAGTGTCCTTGCGTGAGAGAAAATAGATGGGCATGGACGAGATTTGGGAAAATAAAGCGAGGCAGCATAGTACTATAGCAAATTACAAAACTAGATGCCAGCATGTGTAAATTAGTGGAAGGGAACAAGTCTGTATATATAAATTGGTGAAGGCATAGATAGTTATTTAATCTCCTTTTGGGGAGCAAGTTCACTTCTACAACTCCTTTGGCCATTTCCCCAAACAAAAAACCAATGCTCCTCCTTTGCTATACTAGCAAGCCTGTGCTCCCCAGCTTACTGCTTCAGCACCTAGTTGTCCTGCTAGGAACACTGCCTCTTTACAACAACGAACAACTACTGCTCAGCTCCACCAAACCGGAACACAAACTTAAGTGGAGACGACCATCATATATTTGTGATCCCATACTATTGTACAGAACAAGTCATTGCTTGATTAGTTAATATGTGTTTCTGCCATTGGCCAATCGAGATTCAAGACCATTCCATTGGACCTTGAAATCAGAAATTTGGAAAAACTTTTTGGTCTAAGTATATGTAGATTTTTTGGCTCTTTATCTTCCAAAAAGAATTTTGAGAGTTCTTTGATGGATACACGTCCTCAAGACAATACTAAGGTTCACCCATAAAATAAAAGCGTACTTTTGAGAGATCATAATATAAACGCACAATCATCCCAAGTCTAATGAGAACAATGCAAAACTGCGTCATATGACAAGATATAAATTGAATAGATGCAATTCAATGGGGATGAGAGCAGTAGACGCTAGAGATGTTAGGGTAAGCGATTCTGAGGAACAGACAAGGCGAAGAATCATTCACTAACACTATCTTAAAGGCCATTCAGAACTTCTATAAACTTGTCCATAGAAGTTCAATCCCCATCAAGTTGCTACTAGTAGAGCAAGCTAAGATACAAATGCAGTTTATGTAATTTTTTCAAGTCATTACTACTACAAAGAGTAAAGACCATAGAGACATTGGCTTGCTCCAAAGTAGAAGAGATAAGTACCTTCAGTAACCTTGTTTGTAGAAGATTGGGCTCTGCAGGCACGAAATTGACGACAAATTGCTTCTTCTGTGGAATTTAGAATAGATAGGCACTTTTCATTACCATCTTCCTTCAAAGGCAAGCCGTAAGCCATTGTGAAGAGGTCCTCCTCCTACCGACAAACGCAATGATACTCTCATAAACGAGTGTCCGAATAACATGACGAGAGATGAAACAACTTGAATGGTATGAAATCAAACCAAGGAAATTGTTCAAATCACACAAATGCCCTCTCAAATTAATACGCATGCCACAGGAATAAGAATGATAGAATTAGAAACTAGATCCAAATATTTCCAATCAAATTCAAACAAACATCAGTTAGTATCAAGGTTTACCGTGCCATGCCGTTTCGAGATTCGGTAAATTCGGATATCGAGACGTGCCGATCGTGCCGTGCCGACCGTGCCGATAATAAAATATTATATTTATATTTTATATTAAATTAAAATGTAAAAAAACCACAAAAATAAATAAAAATACAAATAAACAAATAAAAATATTTAAAAAATAAAAAGTAATTATAATATATTTTTAAAACATATTTTATAAATTATAAAATTTTTAAAAAAAAATTATAAAAAAAAAATTAGGTCCGCGCACGTGCGCGGACCAATCAGATCCGCGCGATCGCGCGGACCCGAAATCAGGTCCGCGCGATCGCGCGTGACCTAATTAAGGTCGTCTTAACGACCAGTTTTATTAAAAAAAAAACAAAAAAAAAAAAAAAAAAAATGGAGCCGCCGGCTCGGCACCGTTTCGGTGCCGAGCGCCGGCGGCTCCGGCACGTTTCGGGCGGCACGGAGCGTGCCGCCCGAAACGTTGAACCTTGGTTAGTATATCATCTGAATCTTCATTAACCTAACGTGTAAATTCTAGTAATCATTTAAACTGCATTCCTCAAACAACAGCACTCTGGTCACTCAATGACCTATGGATTATTTTTTACCCTTTGTGGGCTTCTGCTATGCTCAACAAGACATGGAGCCGCATATATTGTCAATTCATTATGCTATAGTAACAATACCGTGCCGCCCGAAACGTCGAACCTTGGTTAGTATATCATCTGAATCTTCATTAACCTAACGTGTAAATTCTAGTAATCATTTAAACTGCATTCCTCAAACAACAGCACTCTGGTCACTCAATGACCTATGGATTATTTTTTACCCTTTGTGGGCTTCTGCTATGCTCAACAAGACATGGAGCCGCATATATTGTCAATTCATTATGCTATAGTAACAATAAACAGAGTTGCATACACAGTCCACCTATGATGTGTACATTTTTTATCTAAACACTAAAATTGTTAAACCAGAAAACAAGCTCTCAGAAATGCTTGTGAAGGAGAAATAACACAAAAATAAAATATATCACAAAACCCGAAATGTTATCAATTTAGCATCACAATCTATAAGACTGATTGTAAATATAAAGAAGCAAATGTTACCTATCACTTCTCACCATCCAAAGAAGCCATTCAGAAGAAAAATAAAATAAAAGAACTTGAGACATCACTGTTAAGTGTTCTTCCTATCTTCATTACTTCAAGGGTGGGGATGGGTGAAAGAAGATAGTGGGTGCCCGGGTGAAGACAGCTGGCATTTGAGGGAAAGGAGGGAGAAGGAAGCGGCAGAAAGTATTATTGCTTCATGGATCTTTCTAACTTTCAGCATTAACGAATATTACTTTCTACATTATTTTGCATGTCGTAATAGTTTATCATCTTTGTGCAATGAGCACATACGAGAAAAGGGTGGTTAGATAGATGAGTAGATACAGTCATAATCACTTTTTAAGTACTTATCCAAACAAGATTTTTGAGTTCAGTCAGGGTCCTGACAATCTGTCAGTAACATATACGACTACGGAACCAAATGTGGTGTAATAAAAGACACACTACGTTTACGGAATACTTAAAACAAACAAGGACATTAGCAAAAGTCAGATGACAAAATTGCGTCCTTCCAGTAGAAGTAATAGGGATCAATGATTGAAGGCTAATGTTAACAAGGAACCTCATATCCAACTTGTAATCACACGAACATAGTTTGACAGAAAATCCTAGATGTCGAAGTAAATGCAAAATGTCAATCCAAGTTATATATAAAATGAAGGTATCAAGTATTAGTTTATATCAAGAGAATATTGGCATAACTCCACTTCCAGATCTCCAAGACAGTTATGGACGAAAACTCCATTGTCCACATTGGAGTAAAAACAATTAAGCAGTATAATGACCCACCAAGATAATGGCGTTTATTGTGTCCCTTGTAACGATCAAAATTTGCATGTTGAACATAAATAATACACTATTTATGTTCTACAACTCTCAGCTATGGATAAACATAACTAGTTTCCTGCACTTTCCTCGCAGTTGCTGGTCAAGTTCATGATTTGTCACGGTTAGTAGCTTTTTGACAAATTGCATTATACTTTTATTTGTTTGACTATCCAACTACGGGCCAGAAATTAATGTAACAATCGATGCTGTCAGTAAGGAAATTGTATGATTCCCTACTACTACATGCTTGGGCTGTCAATTAACACCAAATCAAGTAAAATATCCCGATTCATAGGTGTACCTCATGTGTACGTGCATCACTGACGGCTGAAATCACAGCATTGCACGTAGCACGGATTATTGCAATATGAATGCAACAACGCATGGGAAGATATTCTTTCAATCCTTAGAAGATAGATACAAGAAAAGACGGTTTGCGCCAAGGAATGACCTTTGTGCCATGTAGCCTGTCAACATAATTGGAGTTGAAAAGATGTGATGCAATTCTAAGAGACTACCAAACAATATGATGTGATGCAATAATGTCTGGAATACCTCACATGCCAAAAGATGGTCCATTACATCAATAGTGCAATGGACATCAATTGTTCTATCCAAACTGAAAGGGATAGGAGCAGCACCATTTTCAATTGCATCTTCAATGGACTGATATCCACTAGTATCCATTCCAGAGTCCATCTTTGGATCCATTATCTGCATTAAATAAACACAACACATAATTAATAATTTAACATAGAAAACACAGCATAGATAAACATCTTTACAAGATCACAGTAAGGTTTCCACTTTCCAGTAGTGAAAAAGGCTCATCGAGAGTTAATAGCCAGGAGCTAATTATTTTAGGATATAATATACAGAACCCTCATCAACTTTTGCCAATTACCACATAAACATCTAAGATAATATTAGTATGTCATTACCATAAACTCTTGTCTGCGAACTTACAGAAGAGGTTGTAACGGAAGGCAACCAATTTTAGAGTAAAACATGAAACCTCATCAATATTTGCATATTAGCACCTGAAACATGAACTTTATGAATGAATTAATTAAGCTTATCGTTTTTGACAACTTCAAAATATCGGGTGTACGAAGTATGAAACACTGAAACACTCATAAAAGTTATGGTTTTGCTCATTGAAAAATTGAAGGGGGTCATACATTCTATCCTTAATTTAAGCTCAAAAATAATTGATTAAGACTAGAGCCAGAGGGATCCAAAAGTAAGCACCACAACAATAGAATTCATGTCAAGGCTTATACCCTAAAGAATAATATATAGCCTTCTGCCACTAACCAGTGATCCCATATTTTTACTTGTTTAGCAAACAAATCTCTCCTGGTCAGGAATTCATTCAGATATTCATAGAAGTATTGACAATGAACAGGGTGGTGCATCGGAAGTGAGCAACAGGAGCTATGATGTTTAGATATTGTCAGATTCTAAGATTCACATACAATAAATAGCGAGCTAAATGGTTGCTCACCTCCAGTGCGGACATTGCAGCAAAGAGGCTGAAGTTCTCTCCATGAATAAGTTCTCCATCCTGAAGATCTATTGACATGAGATAATTGAGAAAGAGAACAAGCTGAAACTTTAGTTAGAATACCTTCACAAAGCACAAAAATTAGCCTACCTTAAAAGCAAGCTTGGAAGTCAACCACTACTTGAATTCCACGTAACCCAAATTATAGAACAAAAGACTATAACAAGAAGCTTGTATACAAATAGCATAAGAGAACTATATGCAACTTCAATCTATTTTCTGACTAATGTAACCTAGGGCCCTAATGTCCTATAAAAGCACAAAACTGCAAGGGAATGTCATCAATTGGACATGAAGATTCAGCAATTCTCAAGAAAGCTTGGACATGACATGGTGAGGATGCAACCATTTTTTTTTTAATATTATACATACTAATTTATGAAAATATAAAGATATGATCACGTAAAGAAACATTTACATGTCGTAATGAACTTTTTATATTATATTTCACTAATTTCAAAAATTCACATGGTAATGTCAAATTTATTGGGTAAACTTGCAAAAAACAAATAACCTTAGGGTAATCAATCCATTACATAAAAATTCACAAAAGCTTCAGTTTTCCTTCTCTTTAGACATCCTAATTAGATGAATACATACAATGCTAGGACTTTCAACGCAATGTAAACAATGAAGTAAATAGCAATTCAACGGTTCAACCTCTATAGAAAATATATTATTACAACATATTACAGCAGAAACCATATAAAAAATTAACTCCCCCCCCCCCCCCCCCCCCCCCCCCAAAAAAAAGAAAGAAAGACTAAGCATCAAAACCATAGTTAAAAAAGAAAGAAAGAAAAAACATTAGATCACAAAAACAGCAAGAATTGGAAAAAAGAAAGAAAGAAAAAACATTAGATCACAAAAACAGCAAGAATTGGATAGCATCACAGGCTACAGCAGAGTAAAGAAGTAAATGTAAAAAGTAAGATGATTAGTTCAAAATTAGATGAAATCATGAGTAAAAAACAAGGGTTCCTACAATTTGGGTTATCAAAATAAGGACAAGATAAGGGAGATATAGTTGTAATAGTTTGGTCATGTCAGATGGAAACCAACAAGTGCACCCCTTACGAGATATGAAGGATTGACAAATGAGTGAAAAAGAAAAAGAGGTAGGCCTAAAAGAGTTGGTAGGAAACCATCCGACACGAACTTACCTTCGTAGAACTAGACGATGACTTAGCTATCGATAGTGCGGAGTGTCGGCGTAGAATTCGTGTTAGTGACACTAAGGTCTAGATAACGGTCTCTCTTTTTTTTACATGTGTGGTCCGAGCTTGTTTTGGGCATGCTTGGTTTGATTTCATCTTCTACGAACTTTTGTGATTGTATGCTCATGTGCCTTGAATTTTGCTTCTCCAGGTCGAGGATCCTACCGAAACAGTCTCCTCTAGAGCATGGTTGCATATATGTTACCATCCTCAGACCCCACCATCACGGGATTTATCACTTGGATGTTGTTATTATTGTTGTAGCGCAAGGTTAAGATGAGGGTGCAAGGATTGGAAAGGATTAGGAACAAAATTGGTAAAAGATTACAATTTCTAATAAGATTAGATTTATTAAAAAAATAAAGAACTTATCTAGGTAATGATTCGAAGGCGTAGGTTATTGGTGTCGAAGAAGCTGGCGGAAAAGTTCTTAAAAAAGCAGGCGAAGTTCATAGAAGAGGAAGCCGGCTATGGAGAGCAGCAGCATGGAAAACATGCAGCCGATACGAAAGAGGAGGTGAACATGTAAGTGGGTAGATTTGGGGTTATTTAACTTAACTGGACTAGAAGCGTGCGGCAGCGTTCTGCCCTAATCTGGGTTGTGTTTGGGAAAAAATTGAATTGGACACGGCCTACGCGTGTCTAATACACGTTGCATCGGATCCACGTCCAAGATACTTCAAACACAGACCCAGCTTTGTTTTGTAAGTGTCCATGCTTCAAAACTAGGATCACTCTGTCAAACACCAAGGCTAAATATTGGTATATTAATCTCATGCATAAATATGTTGTATGCCACCAAAATTTCCATTGTGACTTGCACATTTTCAATGACATGTACCAAATTTTAAGAGGTTAGGGATTACAAATGTCCTAGAAATCCTGGAGAGGAGTAAGAAATTGATGATATAAAGAAGTTAGTGTTTTCCCTTCTCCTTCACGCCAAGCTCTTGCTTCTAGCTTCTTGACTTCTATTGTAGAGTTATTAGAGTATCTCTCTACTAGGGGTGAAAACAAGCCGAGCTGATCGACCCGAGCTCAAGTCTTGCCGACTTTGAATATAGACTTAAGCTCGATTAATTAAACATGCCGAGCCTAATAATCGTGTTACTCGCCTCGTTGGCTCACGAGTCTAATCGAGTTTTCCTATTTTACTTAAAGTATCCTTAACAACAAAATTACTCCGGCGAATTCGAACTAAGACTCGCTCGAGCTGATCTGCTAAAGCTCGTCGAGCTCGAGCTGAGCTTAAGCTATGTGGTGTTCATCTCAAATTCGGCTTGTTTTCACACCTACTCTCTACATCTTAAATGCCACACCTCTTTGCCTCTCTTACAATCTTGATTCTCTTCCAGCTGCAGACTTTCCGATTCGATCTATTCGCAAAAATTTATCTTTTTTTTGTTGCTCTTCTTTGCGTTGACTAAAACTTATCTATATAGTAGACTGATATCTCTATCATATTTGACCATATATCCAAGCTTTTTATTTACTACGAACTAATTTCTATATTGGAATTTGACTATAGTTGTGAAGCACATGATATTGGTTCAATTGGGATTGGTATCATGCTGGTTTCTATCTCGTTTCGTTATGTTGGAATAGTTGTAATTGAATATGAAATCTGCACGTAAATATGTTTCATCTTGCGTCATATTGTCAATATAATTGTGGCTAAAAAAAATTGTTATCATAAATCAAATTTGTAGCAAATAGGTAGGTTTTCCTCTTCATATGCATCGGCAACTGTAAAGGAGAACTTGAAGTGATTTCAGCGATATGGATAAGGATAAAAGAAGAGCAGCTTCAACTTCACATATTCATATTTCATGTTAAATTCCCCAATCTAATATCTATCAAATGTTCTAACCAACTGACAGTAAAATGAAGGCTGATTCCCTCGAATCCTTTACAAGTTATTCAATGTGCCTGGAAGTGAGGTGTTAGAAAGGTTGTGTACCAAGAGATGCCTAAAATTGCAGAGACTATGGTCGACAATGGGATTTGTATCTTTAGTTCATTATGACAAGTGAATGCATTTGCGTTTTGTGTAAAATGATGTCAATTATCAGAATTGGAGTTTAGTTAATGTCAGTCACAATAATTATGAAAATGTTAGCACCCAACGCCGAGCAATGCAGTAATAAACCAAAAAAAACAAAGGAAAACCAATGCTTAATCACATTAATGCAAAACAATACTTGTATCACCCACTCTTCTCCCACTCTCAAGTGTCACTTATTCAATTACCTACATCCTTTGCACCTATCCCAAGAACTTGAATTCAACTCAATTCCACCCTTTACTTCCACCTAGTAGGAAACTTGGTGGGTGAATCGGTGGGTTAGTTACATGCAACTCAGCAGTTAACTACCAAAGAAACTGTGTAGAGGCTCACCGTCGCAGGCGGCGTGGATGAGCGGCGAGGCGTCGGCCCATACGGTGCCGTCGCCGGAGGGAATCGAGGAGTGATCGGCGCCGTCGCATGAGGGAATCGACAAGGGAAGGCGAGTACCCATGGAATCTCGCTGCGCGAGCTCGTTGTGGGCAGCCAGGAATGGAAGCGAGGGTTTTGGGAAGGCGAGAGAACTGATGGTGGAGTAGAAATTTCTCCGGGGAACTAGAGAGGTGGTTGTGATTTACCTGGTTTGAACCAGTTAAAAATAAGGTCAATTTAATTTAATTTTTTTTTTTTAAAGGAAGTGAAAAAGTGGATTATTAGAAAAATATGAAAAATTATCAAATAGTCAAAATATAAATTTTATACTTTAAAACTGATTGAGAAGTACTTCCAAATTATATAAAATCACTATTGATAATTTTGGAGGGTAAAGAGAAAAAGTAAAAAAGTAAAAATTCTATATAATATAATATTTATAATTAAATTCTTACTTATCGTCATAAATAACAGACGAAATTGAGTTTTTCTTTTGAATTTTATACTATTATTAAAAAAAATTAGCAAGTAAAAAGCATGAAAAAAGTTAAAAATTCAAATGTGAAAGTATCATTTTTTATTTATTTCAAAAAATGATTTTTTGACTTTCCTACACGTTAACAATATAATACATTTTTGTTAGCAAGTAAATATTGTATTAAAACATATTAATAATTGAACACTAAAATTTACCAGTTATACAGTTTTTTAAAATAACCAAACAAATTACATCACATATAAAAATGTATAATAGATTTTCCATTTTATAAATATTAATTTTCATTATATTTTATTTATCCTTACCAAGAAAGCATTTCTTACAAGATAATACTTTTTCAAAATATATCATTCTATTTCTCAATCTTAAGTAAACGAATAAACTAAAATCCCACTTTTCAATATTCTCACTTTTTGCTTTTCAATCCAACTATTTTTCTCATTTTCTTATTACTTTTTTCTAAATAAATAGCTTCGCAATATAAATTTCAGCCTTTTGTAGAAAATTGCAATATCTTGCAAATAAATGATGTTCATTTGTTCGAGTCGGCATTGATCTCGAGTAGATATAAAGATCAAAAATTGGTTAGAGCATGAATTATACTATGGATGGAAGAACTTGTAAAAATATGAATTTGCAGTGAGTTAATAATAATAAATAAAATCATGTTTAATAAAATTTAAACTCAAAGTATTCATATTTATTTTTTATTATATTATTTAAAACTAATATATATTAAAACTGAAAAAAAAAAAAACTTGGTTTTCATCCGGTTCCTTAATTGCTATGGAACAAACCAAACAAAAATTTGTTATGACCCAACCGTCATGTCCTATTTTTCGGTCTGAACTGATATTTGAGCCATCGTTATCTCCATATGGCTAGGAAGGATAGAGGGCTCTCGCGTGAGCACACCCATTCCTCTTCGTAGGCATATAACCTGTATCATTTTTTTTTAAATGAAGGATATACAGTAAGTTGACACAGGTGGTTTTTTGTTAATATCCAAAAATTAATTTTGAGATGTTTTATTTGGTAAAAAGAAACACTAATATTTTTTTTGTTAGATTATCGTTGTAAAAATAACTATGTAACTAGCCCACTTTTATACAATATTCGTAACAGATAAATTCACGGATGGTACCGATCCATATCGACTAATAAAAAAATCTCAATCTAAATTTCTCACATCCTTACTGGTGGTGCAAGAGCTATTTGGTAAAATAGAAGCACTAATAAACTAGCATTTGAATATAACTGCTTTCCATAAAAAAAAATTTCATGGCCGAATGTTTTCCATCATATATTATTATTCAAGAAATATTATGAGTCATGCTAAATATTGCAAGAGCTATGATTTGAGTTAAATAACAAATTCATCAAAATGAAATTGAATTTCATTAAGAGAAACATACACATCATGCCCGGAGCAACTAATAAAGCACTTATCTACCAACAGATCAGATCACGAGTTCAAGTCATGGCGTAAAGCCTTAATACATAAAGCCTCCCTCGGCGCCCCTATCATACTCATAAGCATTATGGCAAAAATTTCGTCATGATCTTGTTGCAACAGTCGAAACACCAAACGAGTAGCCGATCATCATCTTGTTATTACCACTCTTACTTTTGGATTATATAGTTTAAGACCTCCGCTTTGTAAGATGAAAAATTATCTTTCGAAAAAGGCTTTTATTAATTTTTGTTCGCTAATTCAATATATTCTTAACTAAGTATCCTGGAGTATGGTATCTTATTTTTTTTTTTTTTGAAAAGGTCACGTCTTCTTTCGTATCCATGCCACGTATTGGTAACTTCTTAGCTTGTACACCTGCTTCTTAGCTTGTATGCCATAGTGCATGATCTAGAGCCATGTTATCACTCAACTCAAGCGGACGAGAATAATCGTTGGAGTTTCTTTGAACTCTTCTTGGGTTTTTTCTACACTTGGTTATGGTCATATCTAACATCTCACGCCTTGTCTTCTTAACTGGCGCATGTAATAGCCTTTTCTTCAAATGTTCAAACCACCTCAAGCATTTTTTCCTCATTTTGCTATCTATTGTCTGGCTACCAACTTTCTTCCTAGTTACTTCATTTCTAGTTGGATGCTTAACAAAACTTGTACTCATGTAAACTTGTTTTAATAAAATACAGTTAGGAATGCCACTTCTTAATCTCTTTTCATTAATTGTGATAATTTTGTTATATAAAGAATAATTTCCATCATCATTATAGTTTGTTGGTAATTTACAGGGAGAACTCTAAATCTCAAAAATAGGTTAAGTTTTTCGAACTGACTATCTTTATTGTTACATTTATGATTCACTCTTTCTTGTGTTCTTCTATAAACCTAGTCAACACAGATTAGCCTTGCTAGTTACTGAGTATTAACTCCGTGGATTGACAAACTATTAAGTGGTTTCAAAGTAGTCAATCATTTTTCATTTACGAGTCATCTCAGTTATGTTTGGAAATGGTACTTTATCATGCTTCTGGAGACATTCTCCAACAACCCTCATGGCCTAATTAGGCACATGTTTTGATGTAAGTACTTTACGATATTTTCATGATGGTCTTTAGATGAGCTACGAGAATAATCAATGTAAGATTTTTTCTTTTATTTTTTTAATCCTTGCTAGCTCAACTTACCTATACTGGCGTTTTACTGAAATTAATTTTCAAAAAAAATACTTTATGGTGGTATATTATAATCTGCAGTTTTTAGCTCGGATAAACTAAACTTTTGATTCTTTTATGTTTGGTAAGTAACTGCCGATGAGCTAATATAGGCGGCTTCATGACTGATATTTTCAGCTGATGGTTAAATGTTTTGTAGAGTTCTTTTTTGCCTATATGTATGTATTATCAGTCAAATGGCACGCTGCTTGTGCAACCTCATGTTGTGTTATAATTGGAATTTTGAAAATTTAAAATCCTGGAATAGCAGTTCATAGGAGGCTATGGATATCCTTTTTGGCAATGTTCTAACTGCTTTTGATATGGTTGTATTTGGACTTTTCAGTATGAGTTCTTTTGAATGATCATACTTTCTTGCTATTGAAGAAAACATAACTGTAACCATTTTAGTACAGCCATGTGAATGCTGCAATACAAAGCTGTTTATTCTCTGTTCTTGGGAGTCAAGAGGTGTCCACCTCAGCTGTATGATGGCCATGAAAGGCCAAAGGCAAATGTTGAGGACCACCTAGAATCTGTGCCTGGTGCAGGTCCCGTCCAGCCTGTTTAGCATGACTAGGAATCTTCCTCTTGTTGTTTGGTTAATTTGATTAGTTATAAGTTTCTGCAATGATTATTCACAAATTTGTGGCGGTGGTAGATGAGAGTTTGTGGTCTAGCAGCCTCAATAATACTTCGCGATTGTCTTGGTGGCTAAAAACTTGAACAATCATGAAATCATGGCGACAAAACTACATTATAGAATTATAGATTTCTCATGCTTCAATATTTCCTTATGGAAAATGTGTGGATAAGTACTTTTTAAATATTTCTTAAAAGAAGTTAAGGTGTTCCTTGAAGAAATGATGAGGGGCCTTGCAGTATGCCGTGTGAGTTTTGAGAAAGTGAGTTTTCCTGATTATGTTCATATGACTGTGACCTTTGAGCAATGGATTGGATTTTTTTTTTTCTCGTGAGAAGCTCTTGTCTTAGGTGAAGAATAGTCGACAGCTAAACGAGGCTAAAATTGAATGGAAATTAAAAATGTTGAGGAGAAAGGTTTGGATAGGTAGATGCGATCTTAGTGTGTCGCTTTTGAGCAGTGTGATCCAAAAATTAACTCTCTTATAGATTGCTTGTCTTCTGATGATCTGAATCCTTCATTTATTCATTATATATTGTGCTTATTGTTGATCATATGTTACCACTTCAATCCACCCATTTTTTCCTGATAAGAGTGAAAGATTTGTTCATTCATCTGCCATATTTGTCCATGTTTTGCTGATTGAATTGTTTCTTACTTATGCCAGTGACTCCTCGACATGTCTCGTCGGTACGATAGTAGAACAACCATCTTCTCCCCTGAGGGACGCCTTTACCAGGTAGAATACGCAATGGAAGCCATTGGCAATGCCGGTACCGCGATAGGCATACTTGCCAAGGACGGGGTCATCCTTGTGGGCGAGAAGAAGGTGACGTCCAAGCTTCTTCAGGCCTCCATGTCGACGGAGAAGATGTACAAGATCGACGATCATCTTGCCTGCGCTGTCGCTGGCATAATGTCAGACGCCAATATTCTAATCAATACCGCCCGCGTCCAAGCTCAGCGCTACACCTTCGCCTACCAGGAACCCATGTCCGTCGAACAGCTCGTTCAGTCTCTCAGTGATACCAAACAGGGGTATACCCAATTCATCAGCGGTTTGCGTCCCTTTGGCGTGTCCTTCCTCTTTGCCGGCCGGGACAAGAACTATGGTTTTCAGCTATACATGAGTGACCCGAGCGGAAATTACAGCGGTTGGAAGGCAGCAGCTATTGGTGCCAATAACCAAGCAGCTCAGTCTATTCTAAAGCAAGATTACAAGGAGAAAATGTCACCGGAGGAAGCCGTAGAACTCACGCTTTAAGGTTCTGAGCAAGACCATGGACAGTACAAGCATCACTTCTGAGAAACTCGAGCTTGCAGAGGTTTTCCTATCGCCTACGGGTGAGGTGAAATACCGGGTTTGCTCTCCCGAGGGGCTTACTAAGATGCTGGTTAAGTCTGGAGTTACTCAACCTGCTTTCGAAACATCTTAAATGTTTGTCTGCTAACTGTAAGGGAATCGCTTTAAATTCATCTGAGCTATCGGAATTCTTGATAATCAGAATAACATACAGTGCATTAGAATGCGTGTGGCATATTTTGATGCATTGTGTGTGATTTGATTGCATCAGGGTCACCAGATCGCCGAAAGAATGGTATTTCTGATCTCTTTACTTCATCTCTTAGATGTCAACTTCTATGAACTTGCTAGTTATTCCTTACTATCTTGTTTTAATTCTGTCTTGCAATTTAGTACTTGATAAATCGAATATGTTCCTCAGAGATTTACGGCATTTATACATAAGCTTTTCAAAGCTATATTCTGTTTATAAAACTAGAGATTGCCAAAACAACAGCTTGGTATTTCATTGTGGTTTTGTCAAAAAAATCTTTGCTTTACAAAAAGTTGAACATATCGGCCTTTAATTGAAAACACTAAGTTAGCTCTCCAAAACACTTTCTAAGCTCGTCTGGAATATTTTTGTAGTTTATTCAGAATATTTTAATTTAAACACTACGATATAAATGTCGGCAATAATTTACCAGCCGTATGGAGTGGAATATTTTCAAGTTCTAATCAGGTTCGTTTTTACAAAGTTTAATAGGTAGGAGTTGGTTTGTACTAGTTTGGAAAAGCACTTTTTTTTTTTGTCCTTGCACATTATTCCTATTTCTTTATCAAGGGTTATAGTTGTGCTGTTCTGCAATGCATTTCCCTATTCTTTTTAAAGAAATATATGAATATTCTGTTCATTGTTGCACGGTAACATGAGAAGGCGAAGCTGAAATGGTCGAGGAAAAAGAAGTAGATGTTTACTTTAGACGAAGATCATCATGCTCTGGAAACATTGTTTCCATCCCATGGGGAACCCGTTAAGCTTTCGAGTCCCAAAATATCTATTTAAAATTATTTTTTTGAAAAAATTTTAATATGAAAGTTTCATATTTCATCGAGATATATAACTTTCATGTTATAAATTTTTACAAAAAATATGTATTTCGACCCATATATAGGATAAGGTGCAGTCGACTCTACCGGATCGGCACTCCTGGAAACATAGATGTCTTTCATCTCCTCCTCTTAAAGTTGCGTAGATTTGCCAAATATCTTTCTTTCTATGACTTTTCAGTAATGATTTATATCCGTAGAGGGTTGTACAGATTTTTAAAACTATTCAGATCGGAAAATTTAGACTTTTTGGTTGCTCTTAGTGCTTTCTGTGAGTTGTTGAGTGCATTAGGAGTACTTGTTCTGAAATTTGCTTTAATCTATTCTATTTAAAACTTTAGGAATGGGTGTACGGTAACGATAAGAGTATAATTTAAGAGAAATGCTATTCTTAGGGTCATTTTGAGCCTGAAAAATCAGGACTGATGTAGCGTTGTCACATCAGCCCATCGTTTATTATTTTTTAATATTAAATGTCTTAAAAAGAAGCACCTTTAATGTGATTTTTTTGATAAGTGTAAAATAAGTATTTCCAAAATATTGAGATGTGAGAATAATTATTTTTCAAGTATTTTCTTAAATATTTGGACTGATGTGGACAGTGCCATATCAGCTCTGATTTTTTCAGGGTCAAAATGACCCTGAAAAAATAGCATTTCTCATAATTTAATGATATAGGGATAGGTACAAATAATAGATAGGTGGTAACAATTTTTTTTAATGACTATTGAGCCACCAATTCTTGGTGTGACTAAGCACCTATTAGAGATTAGATGTCTAATTAATTTTAATTTTCACTGGTCTTTTTTTAATACTAGCTACAACTTAGATTATTAGATATTAGTTGCCTACTTTCTTAACCCTCTGCTGTGCTAGTTGAGTAAGTATTTGTGGCAGTCATTTCCTACCTCTTAAAAGCCAAAAAAAAAAAAAAAAAAAAAAAAAAAAAAAAAAAAAAAAAAAAAAAAAGATAAAAAAGGGGTTTTCTCAAAAAGATTTGTCGGGTAAAACTCTTTTTCACGCTGCCATATCAACAAAAATGGTGGTTGAAATCAAACTTCCGTAATTAAACGGACTAATTTTTAATAATTTTAAAAAGCAGGGACTGTATTATCATTTACCTAAAGAAAAATAACACTAGTGAATAACTTGTTTGCAAAGAGAGCATGTACAAGTAAGACTAAAGGCTTCCTTGAAAGCATGAGGTTTTTACTCATTGAATTTTATCATATTAATCTTTCGAAAAATATAGCATCGATTAGTATCGGCATCAATATAGTATCATTTACCTAAAATATAGCATAGGTAACATCGAAAGATTTTTTTGACATATAGATATCACTACAAATTAATTTATATTGAAGTACTTGATTTAATAATAAAATTTATTATTAAGTTAATTATAACATTTATTGTAAATTTTATTTAAAAATTAAAAGTAATTGAATTCGACAGTTTATACCGCGACCCAAAACGTGGAATTATGGTGTGGGAAGCTTTTTACTGAGTTTTTTCATACCATTCTATTTGCATAGGTGGAATTATATTGCATTATATCTATGCACTAGAAGGATGCAACGATCTTCCTTTTCGGACTTATTATAAGAAATCACTCATATTGTGAACGAGCAAGGAACACAATAAAAGTAAGGATTTTGTCAAAAAGCTCTACTTTGCAAAAGTTTTACCAAAAAAGCCCCTATTTTTTATGATATAGTATCGGACCAGACCTTTTGCATGTCCATATGGGCTGAAGATGCAGCTTGGGACGAGCTGAGGATGGGTAGAGACTATTTAGCTGAGCCTTGTTAATGTGGAGACGATTATCTTTTCGTGAATGTCACAAGATCACTCCGTATCTTATCACATATGGAAGGAAATCGTCTTGGATGGCTACTTTCACAACGGTAGCCAACTAAGTACGCAAAATTATCTTTTCTTTTTGAGATTATTGTGGAAGAACTCTGTCTATAAACGGTCCACCTTTGTACGACCATTGTAACAGATAAATCACGGATGATACCAATCCATGTTCTACCCATGATTTGACATCTCGGTGCCGCCGCCGCCAAGTGGCGGTACCAAAACGGCCGAAACGACTGTTTTCGGCCGTTTCGGTCGTCTCGACTCGTGCGGACCGTTTCGACCGTCTCGATCCGTGCCGACCGTTTCGGCCGTCTCGACTCGTGCCGACCGTTTCGGCCGGCACGGTCGCACACACACCTTTTTTTAATGAATATCATCATATTTATTCGTATTTAGTGTTCAAACAATGCTCGTTTTATATGCTTTAGATTTCGTTAATCTATTTTATCAACCACACCGACACTTTGTGGTAATAATTTATGTAATACGTACTTTGAGTTTTGACAAATGAATGAGACTTATTCTTGTTATTTAATTTTCATTACCATTTATATAATAAATATTATAATTTTATTTTTATAATTGTACGATTCGGCACGGATCGGCATGGCAAGGTCAGCACGTCTTGAGATCTGAATTTATCGAAAATCGAAACAGCACGGCATCGTAAACCTTGCTCGAGAGCACCAGTACTTTGAAATAGGAGCTCAAGGAATTTGTTTGAGAGAGTTGTAACCTAATTCTTCTTCTTTATTAGTGAAGATCTTGCCGTTGGTCGTAAACGTCTGTTATTATTCCTCGATGTTGTAGGACATTGCAGAAAGCAGCTGAGAAGTGAAATTGTCCTAATCTAGGAATATGTTTGATTGCACTTTTTCCCATACTTGGTAGCTTATACATTATAATATATAATATAATTTATATTTAAATTATATTATAATTAATTAAAATAGATTATTAGATAGTTTTAATCTTTTTTTTTTAATTAAATAAGTTAGTTTGATTAGAGACAATGAAGTTTCACCTAGTGGAGATTCTTACACATGTACTGCAGGAGATTCATATGAGTAACAAGCCATTATATCCATAGACATATTGATGTAATAGTTGTACATATCGTGCTTTAAAATTTACCTCTGTTCTTTTTTATCATTTTATATCTCAGTTATATGAAAAAAAAAAACTTATTTACTAGAAACTCTTAAAACAGTCGGCTAAGATCATACAATTAGCTAGATATCATAAGATTAAATAAGCTATAGATACTAGCTGCACAATCTAGATTAAATAACAAGTTATCAGCTACTGCTAAATATGATAATACTATCTTTAATATGACTCATGCATCTATATAAGCACATACACTGCTTAGTGGGCTTCACTTGGATTCCACCTGAACTGCATAATTGCTTACTGGTCAGCATTAATAATCAGGGCAACACCATATCAGCGCCTCTACAATTTCTTTTGGACAAATTAGCCCCCTCAAAATTCGTTAATATTTTACATCACAAAACACCTATTTAAAAATATTTTATCAAAAAAATATTCTACATTAAAATTATAGACTACATTAAAATATAAAAATTTACACCTATTTAGAAATATTTTATCAAAAAAACATTCTACATTAAAATTATAGACTATATTAAAATATAAAATTTTCATATTGTAAAATTTTTCAAATTTTTTTTTCTAAATAGGTATTTTAGACTCCAAATTAGTAACAGATTATTGGATAACCCGTTAAGACTTTGGAGCCTCAAAACACCTACTTAGAAATATTTTTTTAAAAAAAATTTAACACTAAAATTGAAAATTTCATCAAAATCTACAACTCTACAGCTTTCATATTGACAATTTCTTCAAAAAATTTTATATAATAGTCAAAATATTTATGCATAAATTACGAGAGAGAGTTTAATTTAGAAAAGTTTTAAGAGGGGCTGATTTGTCCCAAAATTGAAATTGAGGGGCTGATATGATATTTTTCCTTAATAATCTCAAATAATGTTTCAATGGAACAAGAGAAATTGACAGCCACGATTTTTTAGCGGATAATCTCAATTCAACCCCCCTTCTTTTCGCGGTTTGACCGAATTAGCCCCAAAAAACGTATTTTCAAAATTTGATTTGGTCGAATCCCTCTCCCTTTTCGCGGTTTGGTCGAATCAGCCTCAAAAATATATTTTTAAATGTTGATTTGGTCGAATTGAAAAAAAGAGCTTAATTGAGAAAATCCCATATTTGAACAGAGGTAGCCTAAAGGTGTTTAATTCTAAAGCTAACACATGGCAAACTGTAGATAGCGCCACATGGCACAAATTGTTTAAAGACTCATTCACCTCAGCAACCCTCTCCCAGGTCTTTCTTTCGTTATTATTTGATCATTTGCTGATTTCGCGAGAAGAATAATCACAGCACAAGTAATAAACTTGGATGGGAGGGAAGGGTAACGATGGCGAATACCAGAAGTCGAAGATACCATAATGAGGAGATGAGAAGATCAGAAGAAGATGAAAAGTCTTTGCAGAAACTCTTTCTCTATATGTGCCACATGACACATAATAAAAAATGTAGGAAGTGCCACGTGGCATAAAAATCAGATATTACCTTCGCTTTATAAATATTATTATAGAGATAGGAATAGATCAAAAGAATATAAGATGAACATGGTCCAATCATAGGCTACATTGATATTATTTAAATATTTTGTTTCCTAATTAAATGACATGGAAAATAAATCTTGAGCCATCTAAAGTACAAAATGTTAGAACAAATAGGTCTAGGAGTCTCTACTTAATTCTGTTTTAGGGACTTCTGTATACAGCAATAACATATTGTTTGAATAATATATAAAATAGGCAGCATACGATACGGGTATTACTTCGGTCCACGTGTAACACACGAACACGAGCTTACTTGCAGTATAGGCAAAGTATAATGAAGTAAACAAAATGGAGATCAACAGTGCGGGTCGGACCAAGCCGCACTGCTCGGGCGGGCTGGCCCGTGCGTGCAGGTCAGGTCTAGTCCGCTTGACGTGCATCAGCTCATTTAGCTCCTGGCCTGTCAGGCCGGGCTGCCCATGCTATGTCTGAGCAAGTCGGGCTTGACCCGTAGTGTTTGTGCAGGCATGGGCTGAGCCTCGGGTTCTTTTGACATATCTAATCACAAAAGGCACTGATATAACAACATAGTAAATAAGTAAATAACTTCTAAGTAATATCACCAGGAACAACCAAAACAAGTTCCTTTAGAATCCAAATATATATTTCTTTTCCAATCACCGGTATAAGACAACCAATGACATAAAACCAACAATGCACTATATCAATGATACAAAATTTCATACTTACCAAAAACTTTCACTTATGCCATGAGAGCTTATGTGATTCGGTGATGGAGAAGCCGTAAATTTGTCGAAATATCTGCTGAAATCTTCACAAGTTTAGTAGATCAATTAGGAAGAGACGAAGCTTTCACTTGCCTTGTAGTATAGCATCTTCTGAACGTAGAAAAGCATATACGCCTGTGAAGCCCTTACGGTGCTTTCACTGGTGTTAGTGATCCATGAATCGTCACATTTATACCACTGATCATTTAGCCGTAAAAAAGTTACATAATGACCCGAATCTAATTTTCCGTTATGGGTGATAATCGCAAATAACTCCAACTCGGATGCAAAGTCACGAGAGATATCCGCGTCATCACCATCAAAAGCAAACACCCGGTTGCCAAATCTACCCCGTAGCACGGATGACGAGAGAAATGGAGAGACATCGAGGGAAAATGGAAACTGCAAGTACCGGTCAACTTTTCTCGACATTTTCTTTAGAGGCGAATGCTCGAATCTTTTTATATGGAAGCACGTGACCAAAGGAAGTTTTCCGATAGACATTTGCTTCAAGGACTCTTGCCTCACTTTACAATGCTGACAAAAGAATTTCTGATCAGATCCTAACCTTTCAGGCCTTGTGAAGCGCTCGAGACAGCCTCTGAGAGTGGAGAACCCGTTTCTATGGCTGGGAATGGACTCAGTATCACCGTTGCATTCTATTGCCTGAGATTCAAGGACTTCAACCTTGGGAAGACTTTGTTTGCTATCCAAATCCAAAGATATGTCCACACAAGGATCATAGGCGGTAGAAGTGAAACCACATATTGTGCAAATGACATCAGATCTCAAAATACCCGAGAACACCTTATGCGCTATGCAACAGTCACCACGACCTGTCAAAGGTACAAACTTTAAAGCTGGAGAATGTTGAGACTTAATTCAAAACTATGCCTAGTCTTCAAAATATCAAGGTTCCGTTTGAATGCACTTTGATAAGTTGGAGTGCTATCAATAACTGATACAGTGCTTCAGCATAATCACAAAATAAATTGTTCTTGGGTCACTGCAGAGAAAACCTTTTTAGCATGGAATTATATCTATCAGCTTCAACAAAAACCTAGTTTGGAGAAGTATTAATCAATGTGAAAAAACGTTTTACAAACTCATATTCAAAAGGATCTATCGTAAGATTTTGTTGGAGTTATTGAGAAAAGGTGTTATCCAAACTAAACATCAGTAGTGGTTGCACTAGATGATCAATCTTTTCAAGCTTCTTCTGGTTCTTTACTGTGATTAATGGCATTAACAAGTTTATTTACCAATAGCCCATCATTTACGGAATGAGTGGCTATTAAATTTCATTTTTTACAAAATTTCGTAAGAGAATCGACATTAATTCACATGATTAATAGGCCACCATCAAGTTTTGATTAAGTTAGTTAAAATCTATGAACTTCTGCTTTAGCTTTGGTGTTTCTTGTGAATCAGATATAATATTATGGAAGCATTGGTATTTGGTTTCATTGGTTTTCAGAGACGATATTCACATAGCAGTCTGAGTTAGTTCACTGAATTACCTTCTAAAACCATTGAAGATTGCACTGAGATCAAAAGTAACCTCAAAACTAATAGGAACTTATACTATGTGCAGCTAACGTGCAAAGGTATGAAGAAAGATATCTATGGAAATATTGATATGCTTCTGTTGGAGGTATGCCTCTTTGACATATGAAGTGCTGAACTTCGGAAGTGCCCTAAATGCATATCTTTGGATGTTACTTTGAATTTTGGAAGTTTAACACTGACCACTAAAAATTGCAAAAGCAAAGATAAATTCCAGTAGAAATGGCATGCACAAAAATCTCCAAATATGGCCTACCAAGAGTCCAAGATTTCATACATCAGGTGCATATAAACAGTTAGAACGGCTGGCAAAAGAGTATGTTCCTACTTCCTACTAATACCCAAACGGAGAGAGAGAGAGAGAGAGAGAGAGAGAGAGAGATGACTAAGAAGAAGCCAACGGCGACCGCGGTGGCGAGCGGCCTACAACGAGCAGGTGGATGGCGGCGACGGGACAAGGAAGCAGATGAGTCTTCTCCACTCCATCTTCATCTTTCTCTTTTTTCCTCAAATCTTAAGACGCATCGTCGATGCATCCGGCCCGCGTCCAGGACGCGTTCAAGACCACATATGAGGTGGACACGGCCCAGCCGTGTCAGACATGAATCTGGGCCGTGTCCAACCCAAGTCCGCGTCCGACACGTGTTAGACACAGATTCGGCGTTATTTGGAGTGTCCGTGCATGCCCTACTAATACCAAAACAAACTCATAAAAGTATTTACCTGGGTTGTGAGGTTTCTTTTGATCGTCCACCATCTTCTCATGAATTCTGTCAAGGATGGAGATGAAAAATTCATGAGCATCTTGTTGCTCGTAGCACGCAAGATTGGAAGCATGCTGCCACCAACTGTCAATATAAAATGGTTATCACAATCAGACATCAGAGTAGAATCACCGGTGTAGATTCTTAGTTTTTGTATGAGACGAAGTTCACAACATAAAAGTATTTAAAGAATAAAAAACTATGTTATACTGAATTTTTATCCTGTTAAAGGAATATTTGGCACCAACTACATTCACCTAATCAAAAAACTAGCTAGTATCCATAACCAAAGACAAAAGATCGAAGTTAGGATACATGTGTTTTGTGCCAATTAGGATGCAGAAGTTAGATGGTTGTAGTTGCGCTTGTCTTATCCTACTGAGCTTTAAGGATCTGAAGTTAGTACTATGACTTGGCAATCTTCATCTGGTAGCTTATATTTGCAACCAGGTAAAAGTATTCTTCTTTGGCTTCGATTGCAACATCTTCTTCTTGGACACGACGGCACTAGTTCTAATAGCAGTTTTGTCTTTTTTTGGTTTAATTCTTTTAAACATCACCACAGTTAAACAGCACGAATTAATAGAAACTAGAGTTGAAAGGTAAAGACATTCATAAAATAAACTCAAAGAGAGAGATTATACGTGTTCAACACAGTCTGTTACAAAATTGAAATAACTACTAACTCTATAAATCTTAATACAAGTTCCAAATCTAATCCCTACAACAATAGGAAGAAAACCTGCTGCTATAACCGACCAACTTGGACTGACTTGGACTGGACCGCATTGGACTCTGAACTGGCTTGTGTATAACCAAGTCGGACAGATTTGGTAAGGACAACTGGGATGCCACCAGAAATTAGAGATGGGTTTGGGAAGGACTTGGATTGATGGTTTGTATCACAGCACAATGAAATACGCAATGCACAAAAGATGCTCATATACGCCATTAAATTAAATAGGGAAAAACCACACCTAGATCAGTAATGCAGCCTACCAAACAATTTCACATGTTAGTGCTATGTACAAGGGATGATCAAAGTTTAAACTTTCAGAGCAGATCTATAAAGCCCAGCACTGCCAATCTCAAGTAGAATTTTCAATCATCATAGAGCAAAATCAATAAATCATCAAGCAAAACCATTTATATACCTATAGAGAAAATTTGCGGGGCTGTAGGGCGTCCGGTTGCCCGAGAACACGGCGGAGTAGATCGAATCGAGATTACATGCTAAGCACGAGGTCGCATTGCCTATATTCTCCTTCTGCCGGCATTCACGCCTGTTATGTCGATCACTGAGGAAATAATTCCTCAGCAGCGGTGCATGCAACAAAGCCTGCAATACCGAGTTCATAAAACACGTGCTCCCGAGGTTGTTCAGCCCCCGGAGTCCCGCCGGAGCTGAGGCACAAACCAGCTTAGACTCGGTAGATGATTGAAACTCGATACGGCGGCGCTTCTTCTCCGCTGGCATCACCACTGTTGAGAAGCTTGGCGCGGCGAGAGTTAGGATAGCTGCAGCATCAAGGTCCCGATCGTAGACCTGGTCGGCGCAAGCGCAGCAGAAGAGCTCAGCACGGTCGATATCAATGGCGATCTCGTGGCCGGGCAAGGTGGCGGCGTGGGAAGGAGCGTGGGCGGAGCACGAGACGCGCGCGCACGAGAGGCAGGCGTAGAGGCGCGGTGAGGCAGGGGGAGCGGCGGCGGAGCAGATGCCGCAGCAGGGGATCTCGAAGGGGTCCCGGAGGACGGCAGCGGCGCCGCCGGAACGAGGGCGGAGGCAGCGGCGGAGCAACCGAAGGGAGGGGTGGGAGGAGGATGAGCGATAGGCGGCGAGGTGGGTGCACGACGGCGGCTGGTGGGGCATGGTCGAAGATGATGGTATTGATGATGATGACGACGACCACGACCACGACGACGATGATGATGGTGATAGTGATGTGCAATGGATCATGGATGAGGGTGGATTGGGATCTGCATTTTGGAAAAAATGGTGAATTTGACGAATTGCTGAGTCTGCTAGATCGATGAGGGAGAGAGAGAGAGAGAGAGAGAGAGAGAGAGGAGGAAGAAAAGTTTTTGCTGCTTTCTTTTCTTTTTTAAATTTCATTTTAATTTATAGCGTTCATTTTTTTCTCTTTTGTTTTCTTAAATTTCATTTTTTGGCAATTTTTACTCTATTTCTGTTAAAAGACAACTATTAGTTCACACTACTCATAAAAAAGTTCCTTCTTGTGAAAAATGTTGCTTGCGCCGCCAAAAGAAAATTCAATTGTATATGCAAATCTTTCTTGAATATTAGTTGCAACTATAATATATGCTATCATATGTCTCAAACTACATGTTTTCTGAACACCAGGTTGATTGTTTATGCGAGCAGGCCAATCTCGTAAACTTATCGATACTTCAAAAAACACATAGAATGACAACACGGTTGTCGAAACTTACAAGTATATATTCTGAGAAAATATACTTCACATTCTTTTTATGAATTGACAATCCATCTAGAGAGATATATTTATGTTAGGGGTTGTTTACTTGGAGTGAAAAGTAGAAAAGTGAAAAGAAAATAAAAAGTGAAAAGAAAGTGATAAGAAAGTGGTAGTGGTGAGATGGGAAGTGATGAAAAAGTGATAAAAAAGTAGATTTGAGTTTTCCAATTTAATTTGTATTGTAAAGTGAAAAGTAAGTAACATTTTTATTTATAAAAAATATTTTTTAATAATATTATTTAATAATTAATTAAAAATAATTCTTTAATAAATAATTAAAAAAAATATTCTTTAATAATAACTAAAAATAATTTATATTTAATATTTTAATAATAATTTTAAAAAATTACTATTTTATTTATCAATTTATTAGTTAATAATTAACAAATTATTATTTATTTTATGTAGCTATTTAGTAATTTTATTTATTTATATTTTTTAGAAAATAGTAATAAATTATCAAAATCATTATATAATTAAAATAATATAATAAATAAAATATTTATTATTTATTATTTGTAGTAATTTTCTTGTTATTATTATTGTATTATTATTTTTTATTATTAAAGAATATACATTTATTATTTTTATTATTTATTAAAAATAATAATTTTTTTATTATTATAATTTTTTATAATATTTGCTAGTTATAAATATATTAATTAATTTATAATAATATAATAATATTTAATTATTTAGAAAATAATTATTATTAATATAATCGGTAAATGCTAGTGACTCTTATTTTTTTCCCACTTTCTAACTTTTGATGAGAAAGTCAAAAAAATAAAAATTATATAGAGATGAAAAGTGAAAGGAAAATTTATCACTTTTCTATTTAAAGTAAATAATAAAACGACTTTCCAACTTTCTACTTTTCACTTTCATTTTAAAGTTAACAAAAAAACTAACTTTCCAACTCTCACTTTTCAACTTTTCCACTTTTCTCTCCAAGTAAATAGGCCCTTAGGGATTCTTCAAATGTGATATTACAACAGTATTGATACTGGACGACCTAATACTAGTTACAATGAGGCCAGAGTCCCAAAAGGGCCAAAACTCTCTTATGAAGCCTTTAACTAAATAGTATATTGCAATGCTAGTAGACGTAATATACTCCAATTCAATCATGGATAAAGTAACTCACAATCTGCTTTTGCTACACAATAATATCAAACTTTCTCTTAGTAGGAAGGTAAAACCAAAAGGCGATTTATGTCAACATAAGTATACCAAGTCAACTCGTGACTCACATTGTAATAACATTGGCAAGGTATTTATTTTCACATGGAGTCTTAGCCAGTTGTATCTTTTCTTCTTCGGATTTTCAGTAATACTCAAAAGTTCCATCATTCGATTGATCTTAATCACTTGAGACATACTTAACGGGCTACAAAGACAACTTTGTGTTGTGACATTCACCAAATTTATGTCATCCAGCTAAGAGTATGCCCTTCATATAAAATAACACAATTAGAAACGACACATGGTATTCCTGATATATACATAACAATTTTATGCATTATCACATAGAAAAGGAGGCCATAATTTTTTGTAAAACCGAAAGTATCATAGTCTAAACGATTGCTCCAATCAGAACTTGAGCACATCATGTGGCACATATTTGCACTTATACTAAAGCTCGAATACTTGTAAGTTGATCAATATAAATATTTCTTTTAGTTCTCCACCGAGAAACGTAGTCTTACGTAAATTTGATACGTCTTCAAGTCCAAATATATGAAAATCGTAACAGAATACTAAGAGAGACAAATCTCAACATAGCGGGGAATATTTGTTGGTAGTCTATTTTTCTTGCTAGTAAATACTTTTACCACTTATCGAAACTTGTGCTTGTCATCTCACCAATCCGTCTTACATCTTGACCTAATTATTTCCAATGGACATGTGTACCAACGATATATCAACCTATTTCCAGACGTTATTATGCAAACATTGAGCATATATCATTTTTGTATCATCTAATACATGTCAGAATTTGGTGAAACGTTAGTTTGCTTAAATAAAGCCAGTTCATCTACATCTATAGAAACATAAGTAAAAATTTCTTTAAGTCTTGACAAAAAAAAAAAAAAGACAATAGGATACTTTGAAATGTTTGCTTATTTCTTGTGAACTACAAGGTTTTCATTATTTTTAACGCTCCCCTATCCAGATAGTCACTTCCACTATCAAGATATTTAAATTTGGTTGTAGAATCTCATTGTCTAATGCCAAAATCAAGCATGGCGCCACCGTTGGAGGTATTTAGGTCATATAGCTCAAGATCAATCTTAATTCACCAAAATTATGAAAAATCTTGATATAGGAAATTCACAACACGCGAGTCTTTTTCTGTTATTTATCCAGTTAATGTTCATAATATCCTCACGCCATTCGAGTAAGCATACTTGCTCTATGATCCAATTTCACATACTTAGGAGAAGTATGTTGAACTTACCTAGCACAATATATTCTCATAAATCTTCAAAATTAGATTTCTCCTCTTTCCATAACACATAAAAAGTTGAGTAAAAAACATTTTGGACGAAGAAAAAGTACAATGTACGCTATTATCAATAGTGCATCCTAAAACTTTTATAGGAGATTGGCTTAATACCATCATGAATCTAACTGTACTTAATATCATCCAATTTCTAAGCTACACAACAATAGTTTGTCTCACTAATCTATAAATACGATAATACTATTTACTTTGGCGAGCTATCACATTCACAAGAGAACTAATATATGAATGAATAACATGCCATACTTAAAAAGCTTTTCTTTTGCCTTTCCCAAAAGCCTTCTCGTACGCCTATTCTAAGAGATAAGCCTTATAGTTGGCAAGTTTACTCTTGAGATAAACCGTTACAGTAATTTTCTTGCCAATTTTGCCATCTTAGTTTTTTCAATCTAACCCAATCTAGTATTATTAAATGAAGAAGCAACTTGCCACTGAAAAGACACTTTCTTTTTTTGTTTATTGAGCTATTCAATTTTGAAATATATTATATATATATATATATATATATATATATATATATATATATTATATATATATATATGAAGAAGCAATTTGCCACTGAAAAGACACTTTCTTTTTTTGTTTATTAGCTATTCAATTTTGAAAATTTGATTATATATATATATATATTAATATATATATATATTATATATATATATATATATATATATATATATATATATATATATATATATATCTATATCTACAATAAACTTCACTTCAACTTAGTGCAGAGGAAGTTCCACGTGGCATCTCCCTGTGTCTACCTCTTCAACTTCAGCTGAACTTGGTAAGGCCTACGTGTCATCTTCCTGTATCTTCCTCTTCATCTTCAACTTAGTGCAGAGGAAGTTCCACGTGGCATCTCCCTGTGTCTACCTCTTCAACTTCAGCTTAACTTGGTAAGGCCTAAGTGTCCTCTTCCTGTATCTTCCTCTTCATCTTCACCCCATCTACCTCTCTGTCTCTCCATCTTCACTTCTGTCCGAAAATCCAACCGAAATTTGTCTTTATTTAAGGATCCAGCTGGCCTTCCTCTCTCTTTTTTATCTACCTCTCCCTCTCTCTCTCTCTCTCTCTCTTCTCTCTCTCTCACAACCTCACTCTCTTTAGCTGTGGCTACCGAAATTTGTCTTCCTCTACAGCAATCGTTAGTCCCATCACACAGGAAGCCCCATCCGTGTGGCGATCTCCATGTCCTCCCCAGTCTTATTGTTACAGTGAATATACAACCGGCGTTATGGCCTGTGTTGACATTTTGGAAAAGGTGTACTCATGCCGAGCCTCAACGCACAGTCGGCTATCACCCTTCCAACCATTCCCCTTTCCACTCCCTCCTCTTGCAATTTCTTTTTCACATAAACTCACTTCCTCTTCCATTATCAGTTGCTATGACAGAAAGGGGCTTCACTTCTTTGGTAAGGCGTCATTTGCTTCCCGCTACTCTTACATACTTTCTATTTTCGTTTGGTAAATATAGTAACAATCAAGTCATCACAAATTGTTGGTGGCGATCAATACTGGCGTCCAGCCATGAACTATTTTTTACGCTTGCACATTCAATTGATTGCGAACATTTATGCGGACATAAATTCGTTCATTAGTTTAAAATTTTTTGGGAATAAAGACATCAGCAAAATATTTCTACGACCTGCTTCTCCCTTCCTCAATTTGTTCTGCCGCTTGCACATTAACATGTCCCTTCTCCTAATCCCCACAATCATCTGCACTAATTTGTGTTGGTTCTTATTTCTTGAAACTTCTGTTTTTGTTGATGTTATATGTGTTGTGTTTCTACAAACTTGTACTTATTTTGTCTATAACCAATCATTTTCAGAGAAAAATAATCGCTGCTGTAAATTTTAGAAATGCTTCTGTGCCTTATGGAAATACGAAAAATAGTTAGATGGAGAAGAGCTATCGATGAAGGATAAATAACTGATTATTCTTGAATTAGTGCTTTGGAGCCGAATCACATGATTCCTTTCCCTCACATCAACTTCCAGTACATCAGCGCTTATCAGTGCTCATCCACACTTACACCTTATCACTGAATATACCACATTTCTGAGCCGGGTAACGTATCATCAAGTTTCGTTTTACCCGGATTCGCTTTGTTGGTGCATACGCTGGACCATGATTTTTTTACGAATTATTACTTCATTACTAGCTTAAATTTTTTATTAATATTGGGATATCGAATAAGGATTTGGATCCGAATCCGACAATTTTCTAAAATGAATGCTACTCAATGTAGTTATTTGGCCTTGATTTGTATGCGAAGACTGTCGAGGTTATACAGCATTTTAATAAAATCAATTTAATAAATAATTATTTTTTTAATCTCAATTTTTTAATATTTTTGAAAATAAAACCGGGTCGCCTGTTATACAGGCGACCTCCGCCAGCGTGGCTGCCACGTAGGCATGGGGTCGTCTGTTTAACAAGCGACCATAGGATCACCTTTTAAAGCGGCGACTTTATGGTCGCCTCTTTAAGAGGCGACCTTAAGGTCGCCTCTGTAAGGGGCGACCATTGCCTTTATTAAACCGAGCCAGCTTCCTTCTCTCCTCCTCTTTTCTTCTTCTCCTTCCCTTCACAAGCTCCGTCGACTCCTCTCCTCTTTTCTTCATTTTCTACCTCAAAATTCTATTGTTTTTTCAAAATCTTATAGATATAAGCTAGCTATAGCTAGATCAACCTAATTTCGAAGGAATTTTCAAGAGATACGGTATATTTACGAATCCTTTACGATTTTAAATTTTAAATTTTAGATCTACAAATTTCTATATATGTGTTTGAGTTTAAAATTATAGATCTAGATAATGTAAGTTGGTAGTTCATTTTGACGAAATAAAATAATTTTTTATGTATATTATGAAAATACGGTATAAATACGATATAAATATACGTGTATACATCTTATTAGATTGTATGAAAAATTTAAATTATATGTAAATCAAGTTATGTAGATTTTTTTTTAACTAGTATTATTTATGTAAAAATATTATTATGTGTATAAATAAAATAAATTAGTATGTTAGTAGTATATTGTAATTTAAGTTGTAATATTAGTAATTTGTATCTTGTGGAATGGATTGGTTCGTACGGGGTGTGTGGCCTCCTCTTGAATTATGTATTGAATTAGTTGTGGGCGGGGTCAGTAGGACCTTTGTAGCCTTGTGTTTTGTTATATTGAAATGGATTGTTTCGTATAGGACGTGTGGCCTTATCTTGAATATTTTTATTAAATTAGTTGTGGGCGGGGTCAGTAGGACCTTTGTAGCCTTTTTTTTGTGTTTCGTTATATTGTGGTATGAATTTTTTCGTACTGGACGTATGGCCTCCGCTTGTATGTTTTTACTGAATGTTAATGTTAGATTTTCTATAAAATACAGATGAGGTTCTATCCAAAATTTGATTAAATATAATCACTTGGATATTATAGAAAAAAGTGTTTAGTAAAATATGTTATGATAATTATAAGGTTTAGTAATCATTATTTTTAAACTTTTATAGATGTCGCAGCATCAACTGATTTGTTATATGAATGGCAATATAGTGGACGGTCCAAATGGTGTTACGTACGACCGTCAGCCTATTGGTGCCATAATTATACCACCGAATTGTTCGTATACAATGTTAATTGAACGGTTATGCAGAAGGTTTGATATTGACATATCACAACATTTGCTTAACGTATCGTTAAGGCATCCAGTAATGTCACTTGATGGTTCTGTGATATATGTGTTGTTACCTATTGCTAGTGATGTTGATATGGAAACTCTTAACGGATTTTCTCTAGACACTGCCTATGTATTTTTGAGTTTGGAGTCGGTAGATAGTACACCACAGGGACTTGACTGTAATGTCGCCCCAAGTGAACCAAACGAGAACGTAGTTGCCGGCCCAAGCACTAGTACCCGACAACCATCACAGTCTGCATTTGATCCTGTATGCCATCAATTCTCTCCAATCGATGAGTGCAGAGATGAGGATGCAGATCCTTATGAAAATACACATGAAAATTTTTCGGGCGAAGAATTGTCGGATGATGACGAAACAGCTAATGCCAGAAATGTCAATCCTGAGTGTTCACAGGCATACAATGTAGGGGGTTCTGAAGCAGGCCCAAGTGTGCCAACTTCGCTACCAACTTACAATGTGCCCATATCTTATACTCATATTGACTGGTCTGCAATCGAACAAAATGCATCTATTACTGCAATGACGCACGACACTGAAGCCGCATGGGATCCAACGCAGGAATTTCGCAAAGGAATGTACTTTAGAGATAAAAAAATCTCTAATTCATGCGGTAAAAGCATATCATATAAGGTGCAACATCAGTGCAAAGTTGAGCTGTCCAATAAGAAGATATGGGTGGCAAACTGTGTGACTGGTAAAGAAAGTTATATTTGGCACCTAAGAGCAAGACTGAAAGAAGAAGAAGGAATGTGGATGATAGTAAAATACTTTGGCCCCCATCAATGTTTCAACGAATCGGCTGAGCAAGCTTCTGATCACAGAAATATGGACTGTAATTTTATTGCAGGTAAAATTATGGAGTTGGTGCGAGCACAACCAAACTTGTGTATTGCTGCAATTGTCGCCGATATTAAAAGAACATATCAGTACACAGCAAGTTACAGAAAATGCTGGGAGGCAAAGCAAAAAGCTATCGCCGAGATATATGGTGACTGGGACCAATCTTACAGTCTATTAC
The DNA here is from genome assembly GCA_002076135.1 of Xerophyta viscosa. NCBI lineage: Eukaryota > Viridiplantae > Streptophyta > Magnoliopsida > Pandanales > Velloziaceae > Xerophyta > Xerophyta viscosa. Next base: position 442,919 of record MJHO01000132.1, on the reverse strand, counting down.
CTAGATGGTTGCATGCTGTGAGATATTTTTGTGCAGGGTCAATAACTGACATTAGAGGAATGCCTCTGGCAACACCAAATAAATTTTTATTTGATCGTGCATTTTGGGCGTTCTCACCTTGTATCGCAGGATTCATGCATTGTCCCCCAGTTCTTAGCATAGACGCCACATTTCTGTAGGGCAAGTATAAGGAATACATGCTTATTGCAACTTCTTTAGATGGCAACCATCGTGTATTTCCTGTTGCATTTGCAATAGTTGACAAGGAAACATCGGATACATGGGGTTGGTTCCTAGAATGCACCTAGATTTAATACAATCCCCGATCCACACTATTGGCCTCCACATGATGATTCTATTTATATACCTGATCCTGTAGGAAGAAGAAAAACTGGAAGACCTGTGACGCAACGTTTACGTAATGAAATGGATTGGGTGGAAACTCCTGATGCTTGGTGTAGACGCTGTCAACAATATGGTCATAAGTCACAACAGTGTCCGTCGAGACAAAATCAATGATTTGTGAACCTTTGTAGATACACATTGACGTATATTTTTATTTTGAAACTTTTTAAAATACGTTGATCAGTAGGAACTTTGTAGCCCTTTTTTTTTTTTTTTTTTTGTTGTTATGTGGAATGGATTGGTTCGTACGGGGCGTGTGGCCTCCTTGTGAATATTTTTATTAAATTAGTTGTGTGCGGGGTCAGTAGGACCTTTGTAGCCCTTTATTTTTGCTTTGTTATGTGGAATGTATTGTTTCGTACGGGGCGTGTGGCCTCCTTTGAATATTTTTATTAAATTAGTTGTGGGTGGGGTCAGTAGGACCTTTGTAGCCCTTTTTTTTTGTTTTGTTGTTATGTGGAATGGATTGGTTCGTACGGGGCGTGTGGCCTCCTTTTTGAATATTTTTATTATATTTTTAGACCTGTTCACATTCATATTGTTATTTAACCTATTAATTCTATATTTGTGAAGTTGTATTGAACATCTGTTTAAACTTTATATGCAGGATATCATGGACCCTAACCCTGGATTGAATTGCATGCGACCGATCGGGTCCTACGTCAGTTTGGCCTCCTTCAGGATATACCAGACGCTATTTACACTGATACGAATTTACATGATAATATTTTCTCATTCAAAATAAATTGGGATATGAAATATCAACCATATATTGAGATGTGGAACGACAGGGAGAATCGGATCGTATCGGGAGGGGGTGATAGTATTCACATTTATATGGATTGGTATAAAAAAATCACCAGAAGGTTCATATCTCGTAAATGTCTAATGACCGATTACATGGTACGTCACTTTTTATTCACAACAAGTATGCATATGCTTTTTATGTACCGTTTATGTATTTTAATTCATTTTATTTTTTTATAACAGATGGAGAATATAAGAGATATTTACAATGTTGCTGGTGAGCACATTTGTTCAGGCTACACTCACGGGGCATACATCCAAAGTGTTTGCAACTCAAATTTTCAAAATTATCACGAGTACGCACTTGGAACTCGGCAGGATATATTGCCGATGGTTCAGCCCCCTGCAGTATATTTTGATGAGCCAGCAGCGATGAATGAAGATGCTGGTGGGGTACAGCAAGACAATCCGTGGGAGCAGCAGTCCGTCCAGGAGATGCACATACAAACAGAGTGGCCACAAACGGAGTGGCCCAGCAGGGACTCTACCGCGCATTATTCTGGTACGTACGAGCAGTATTATTCTTATCAACAATTTGGAGATTATGGTCAAGGATCATCGCACGACAACGAAGAAGCTACTACATTTGATCCTGGCAACATCACTCAAGAAGTCCCCCATCAACAGCAAATTCAGGCACCTGAGGAACCAGATCAGCAACAAGAGGAGCAACAAGAGGAGCATGGAGGTGGTATCATGGGGTTGTTTAGGCGAAGGTCAAAGCGGGCTAGAAGACCTAAACAACAAGTCTATAAAACATAAATATGCTTTAGTATATTAGTATGTGATGTATTTTATGACTTTAATATTAGTATTGTGATGTATTTGATAAAATTATCGAATATGATATTTATTGTTTATTATTGTTATATGTGTATGTTTATTTGTATATGTATTATTGTTAGATGTTAGATGTGTATATTTTATTATAGGTATATACTTTGTTAGATGTTAGATGTATATATTTTGTTTGATGTTTATTTGTATATGTAATATTTGTTATATGTTTAGTTGTAGTGTTTAGAGATGCAGGTTGAGAGTAAATATGTAGTATTTGTTATATGTTATATGTTTAGTTGTAGTGTTTGGAGATGCAGGTTGATGCACCGCTCTCGGGTGCGGGTTGAGAGTAAAGGTCGCCTCTTTCAGGGGCGACCTTATGGTCGCCTGTGGAACAGGCGACCTAAATGTCGCCTTTATAACAGGCGATCTGATTATCGTCTTTTAAAGAGGCGACCTATAGATCGCCTTTTAAAAAGGCGAGCATATGGTCGCCGCTTAAAAAGGCGATTCTATGGTCGCCTGTTTAACAGGCGACCGAATGCCTACGTGGCCTGCCACGGCCGCCACGCTGACGGAGGTCGCCTGTTTAATAGGCGACCCGGTTTTATTTTCAAAAATATTTAAAAATTGAGATTAAAAAAGTAATTATTTATTAAATTAATTTTATTTAAAAAAAAATTCTATCCTTGCCTTCATGTAAAAAACATAAACTTTCCTCCATTGGAACTTTCTGTTCGTTACTATTTTCTCCTTTCTAATATAATTTAACGATTTAATTATACGGCAACCATATAGACCTCTTATGGTTAATTTATGGGGAATTATATATCAGCTCATCCACTGTTTACGTTTTTCGAATAAGTCACTGTATTTTTAATCCTTTAATTTTTTATACTCTAAATATCTATTTAATAGTATTTTATAGAAACACTTGAATATAAACATTATAGATCTCAACAAAATCTACAACTTTTAAGTCGAAAGTTTTTTCAAAAAAAAATAAAATAAATAGATATTATAAGATATCAGTCTTAAAAAATTAGAAAAAATACAAAGCGAAAAAAAAATTGATAGTACGCATGGATGAATGTGAAGTATACAGTCTTGCATGTATTTACACGGTATATTATATGTTCCGATTGTTTCATGTAGAAACATTTGGTATACATAGAGCTATTTAAAGCTATTCAATCAAATAAACAACTCCATTAATGTGAAATATTTGTGTTCCATCATTTTATATTTGCCCTTATGTGTTCCACTCCTTTCTGTGAATACAAGGTGTTTTGTAACTTTCTATCTACCGTTTGTAATTACGTCCAAAGAATTGAACTCACAGATTCCGTTAGTGTTATGTCGTTAATTAAGAAAGACTTTCAAGTTAATCTTCTCTATACTTCTTTAAGTAACATTGCTATTGTTATCATCATCTTCTTTTTCGTGTGTTAAATATTGTGCGTTTTGATACTCATTCTTTCTTACAACACTTATATCAACTACATTTTAACCGACTATTATTGACTTTTTTACATCCAACTATAGATAACAGGAGGCCAAAGTTCAATGCCCTGACTGCTTGCGAGGTAAATTAGTTGTTCCTCTATTTCGGTTGGTTACTTATGTGCCTTTTGCTTTATGCATTTTATTCACTGATGCTAATAGTGTGATATGAGTTCATTACAGAGAAATATGCTATCTCTAAGTTACTGCGATATATCTTATCTTAGGATGGTGCTTGCTGAGGTTGCTAGAGCAAATAGGAAAAAGCGAAAGCTAATTATCATGAATGGTAGAGTAGGTAGAATGAAAACATTAGCGCTTGATAATTTAGGAGAAATTCGTAGCCCGAGCTTACATTGTCATCGACGTGCGTCACGGTTGACACAAATTCCTCAATGTCGTTCGTCGGGTCGGCAATATGCCGAAGACTATCCAGGTCAGATAGTCTATATAATAGCAGTTTTCATTGGATCAGTTCATCATTATAATTTTAATAATGTATCTTCTAAGGTCTTGCGTGCAGGAAACCGTATGTATGCTTTTGATTTGGGTACTCCAGATCGTATTTGTGAATATTGTGGAGCAATATTTTGGTATGGAGAACGTATAGGGAAGCCTCAAACGTCTAGAACTCCACGATTTTTCAGATGTTGTCTTGAAGGAAAAATTAGATTGCCTTTACTTAAGCCCACACCTCCGTTTCTGGATGGATTATTAGATTACGGGAATGGCGCTAGGTCATCAAGATTTCGGAAGAATATTCGAGCATATAATTCTATGTTTGCCTTCACATCCATTGGTGGTCAAATTGATCGCCAAATTAATTTGAAACCTGGACTGCATGTTTTTCGTCTGTGTGGGCAAAATTACCATAGAATAAGGTCGCTACTTCCTGTTCCTGGACAAAAGCCTAGATTCGCGCAGCTTTACATATTTGACACAGAAAACGAAATTGCTAATAGAATAGGGATCATTGAAACAACTGATCAAGTGTGTCAAATAGATGCTGCTATCGTCCAAGCCCTTATGGCAATGCTTGATGAAAACAATGAAATTGTTAAAGCTTTTAGAATGGCAAGGGATCGTTTCAGTCAGAATGACTTCACAGAAATAAGACTACGGCTTATAGGTTCTAGAAAAGACGATGACATTCAATATATACCTCCGACCTTCTCCGAAATTGCGGGCTTGATTGTTGGTGATTTTGGAGAGGTTGAGAGACACAGAGATATAATTGTTGAACATAGATCAGAAGGCTTGAAAAGGATAAGTGACTTACATCCTAGCTTTATGTCCATGCAATATCCAATCCTATTTCCTTATGGTGAGGATGGCTATAGACTAAGCATGTCATACGTGGAAAGTCCTGCTAAGAAGAAAATAAAAAGAGGAACAATTACAATGAGAGAGTACTACTCCTTCCGAATTCAGCAACGACTACAAGAGGGGAAGACATTATTACGTGGAGGAAGGCTCTTTCAACAGTACTTAGTTGACGCTTTCACATGTATTGAGGAAGAAAGAATCGATTACATAAGGAGAAATCAGCCAAAATTGAGATCAGAGGTATACCAAGGCATTAGAGATGCCGTCATTAAAGGCGATGTTGAAGGTAGTTCAGTTGGCCAGCGAATAATTCTGCCATCAACCTTCACTGGAGGCCCGCGTTACATGATACAAAACTATCAAGACGCAATGGCAATTTGCAGGACTTTTGGAAATCCAGATTTATTTATTACTTTTACATGTAACGCTAGGTGGCAAGAGATAGTACAAGCTCTGGATATTATACTTGGACAAAAAGCTGAAGACAGACCCGATATTGTTGCAAGAGTTTTCAAAATGAAGCTTGATGAACTGATTGATGATATACGTAAAAAACATTGTCTAGGAAAGACTGTTGCAGGTTAGCGATCAATTGGCACTCTTAGTACTTTTAAAGATAAATAGATAGATATATTACGTCACTTACCACTCTTGCCTGCATGCTTATGCAGTTATGTACACAATAGAGTTCCAAAAGAGAGGTCTACCGTATGCGCATGTCTTGGTCTGGATGGACGCGGGACACAAGTATCCAACTCCTGCTGATATTGATAGAGTTATTATTGCTGAGATACCTAATAAGAATTCTTATCCTTATTTATATGAGTTAGTAGCACAATTTATGATGCATGGACCATGTGGAAAAGACAATATTAACTCGCCCTGCATGTCAAAGGGCTACTGTTCGAAACATTATCAGAAAAAGTTCAATTCAGAAACAACTGTTGATAATGATGGCTTCGCTTCTTACCATAGGAGAGACAATGGCAAATATATTGAGAGAAATGGAGTACTTCTTAATAATACATTTGTTGTGCCATACAACCCATACTTGATTATGAAATACCAAGCTCATATTAATATTGAATGGTGTAACCAAACAAGATCGATCAAATATCTTTTTAAGTACGTCAACAAAGGTCCAGATCGAGCTAGAGTTCTTATAGAAGACAATACCCATGTAGATAGAGATGCTCAAAATGTACAACATACAGTTATTAATGAAATAAAGAATTACTTGGATTGTCGTTATCTTTCTGCATATGAGGCTGTATGTCGCATCTTCCAATTTGATATCCATTACAGGGAGCCTGCTGTTGAACATCTTTCCATACATCTTCCACAAATGCAAACAACTGTATACCATGACAATGAGAATTTGTCGCATCTCTTGCAAAGGATTGGTGATCAAGATACAATGTTTACTGCATGGATGCGAATAAATCAACTTTTTCATGATGCACGTGAATTGACATACGTTCAGTTCCCAACAAAATGGGTTTGGCATAGCAAAAATAAAACGTGGACTAGAAGAAAACAAGGATACACAATAGGTCGAATCATATATGTCCATCCATCTGCCGGAGAGTTGTACTACATGCGTATGTTATTGAATTTTGTCAGGGGTCCGAGAAACTTTCAAGAAATTAGAACAATTAATGGGCATTTATATCCCACTTTCCAGTCTGCATGCGGAGCATTAGGATTACTTGGTGATGATAAAGAGTGGCATGATGTATTAGAGGAGGCTTGCCAATGGAAAACAGCAGTCAAGCTGCGGGAATTGTTCATAACTATGATCATGCATTGTGAGGTTGCGGATCCCGTTAATCTATTTAATGCCCATTGGAAACATTTGGCTGATGATATTGCTTATCGATTAAAACATACTTTAGGACTACCAAGTATAAATATGTCTGATCAGCAATTGTGTAATCTTCTTTTGATTCAATTAGAGAAAATGCTTAACAGAAATGGTTCGTTATTAAGAGAAAACAAGTTGCCAACACCTGACACAGTCGATACCATGTATTTAGAGAATCGATTGATTAGAGAAGAATTGCATTATAACATTAATGATTTGGTAAGTGAGCATTTGGAATTATTTCGAGGTCTAAGTGATGAGCAAAGGCGAATATGATTCAATTACAAATGCCGTTGACAAAAATATAGGTGGGTTCTATTTTGTCTATGGTTACGGTGGCACTGGCAAAACTTATCTTTGGAGAACTATTATTGCGCGCTTACGTTCTCAATGCAAAATAGTTCTCGCTGTGGCATCCTCTGGAATTGCGTCACTTTTGCTGCCTGGTGGGAGAACCGCACATTCCCGTTTCAAGCTGCCTATTGATATGCAACAATCGTCTACATGTCAAATAAAAAAGGTAACCGATATAGCAAAATTAATAGAAAGGACAAGTTTGATTTTGTGGGATGAAGCTCGAATGAATCATAAACATTGTTTCGAAGCACTTGATAGATCACTTAGAGATATTCTGGACACGCCCAATTCAAATAATTCGTTAAAACCATTTGGAGGAATGACTGTTGCCTTAGGGGGAGATTTCAGACAAATTCTTCCTGTTGTTACAAAGGGAACACGAGAGGACATTATAAATGCATCAATCACTAAATCAAGATTATGGGACTTTTGCCATGTATATACTTTGAAAACTAATATGAGGTTGACAACAAACAATAATGACATTGAAACAGTAGAGCATATATCTCAATTTACTAGATGGCTTTTGGACGTTGGTGATGGAAAAATACCTGCAAGTAAATTACCTGGAGAGGATGAACCAACATGTATAAAAATTCCCGATGATCTTCTGATCCATCATGAAGGAAATTCTGTTGACAAAATCTGCTCTGTAGTATATGACCAATTATCACAAAAATACAACGAACCATTATATTTGAAAGAAAGAGCAATTGTAACACCGTTGAATGAAACCGTTGATGTTATCAACCCACATTTGCTTACATTAGTTCCTTCGGAAGAGACCATTTACCTCAGTAGCGATGAGATTTCCAGATCATCTGATCAAATCTTGAACCAGGATATATTGTATCCTCCTGAATACTTGAATTCTTTAACTATTAATGGCTTGCCACCTCATAAATTATCTTTAAAAGTTGGCCTTCCAATAATGTTACTGCGGAATATTAACCAAACTTCCGGCCTTTGTAATGAAACTCGCCTTATTATAAGAAAATTAGGGAGGAGAGTGATAGAAGCAGAGATAATTACTGGTAACAATATTGGAGATATTGTTTTCGTTCCTCGGATCATATTGTCTGTTTCTAACAAAAAATGGCCGTTTATATTCAAGAGAAGGCAATTTCCCGTGCGGATATGCTATGCTATGACTATTAACAAAAGCCAAGGTCAAACTCTTAAAAAAGTCGGGCTTTATCTACCCAAGCCAATATTTTGTCATGGACAACTTTATGTTGCTCTCTCACGTGTCGGTACACGATCAGGCTTGCATATTCTTATAGAAAATGGAACTGAACAGGTTGATGGTTGCACCAGAAATATCGTTTATAAGGAGATCTTTGATAACTTACCTTAAGGTTATAGTTCGCATTTGCTTACAATATTCACAATTATCTTCTTCGCCTTTTCTTTTCTTATATTCTACTTAATAAAAACATTACTTATTCACAAAAGTATCATGACGCAGCTCCTACCAACCATATTTTCTCATATTACTTTTTTGCAATTCCGAAACAAAATTGATATTACATTCATGTTCTTAACAAACTTCTGCTTGCAGTGAATACCACAACATGAGTTGCAACATGCTAAATGAGTTATGCATAGGACATCAACAATACATTGTGAAGGTCCCCATCACTAGGATATGGGACTCTATAAATCCCTTTATTGACAACAATCGAGTCCTCAACGTCGACTTTCTTGCAGTTGATGAGCAGGTATTCTCTCCACCAAATTCTTATCCTACAAAGTTTGATAATTTTATAACAACAATAACTCTGATTAATCATACTTATATTCTAGGGTACCTGTATTCAAGAGACCATGAGGCCTAACGATTCAATGCATATCAAGCGTACGCTTCATGAAGGGCACATCTATGAATTGGCCAACTTTAGCGTAATCCCAGCACGTAAAAGTTATAAAGTAGTTGCATGTGACAGATTCATTCATCTAACAACTACAACAAGAATCACCAAAGTAGACGGCTCTACTGCTAACATCCCTACTCACATATTTGCATGTTTAGGATATTCCGATCTACCAAAGCGTGCCTATAATGATGACTACCTTACAGGTAAAAGTCTGGACGTTAATCAAAGGAGGAAAAATTGTAGATATCCTTATAATAATAGCACTGTCGCATGCTGATTTGCAAAATTGTCATAGATGTGATTGGTGTACTGTTCAAAATTGGAAGAATATGCACAGCATATGTACGAGAGAAACCTACAACAAAAAGAAACCTAACATACAAAATGAAAGGTCATAATGTCATCCTATAATCCTTTAATGGTACTTTAGTTGTGCTACTTATAATAACTCTTCCATATGTGTTACAGTGGACAACTTCTGAAGGTAACACTCTGGGGAAATCATACGAATCAAATAAACCATGATGAGGTCTTAGCTAAGCCTGGTCCAATTGTGCTTATACTACCAGCAATGACTGTTCGCCAATACCGAGGTACGTACCTTCCATCGATCTCGAGAGCAAATTAGTCTTATATCAAATTAATACAGGTGCCTCATGCTTTCAAATTGGTGTAGGAGAATTTTGCCTCAACTCCACCTTTGCAACTCGATGTTACATAGACTTACCAATCCCAGAAATGGAGAACTTGAGAAATAAGTATTTCCACATAATGTACTATTATCATATACCTACGGTTATATTTTATAAAATAAGCAAATTGACTTTCTCTAACTATATAGGCTTTTACCCGGTGACTACAAGGTGGAACTGCTTCCAAAAGAATTAGAACCTATAAGACCTGCCGAACAAAAAGTGCAAAATCGGAAAACAATTCAAGTTTTGCTCAGGCTAGATCCATTCTCCTCTCAGGTACATTCTCTCCTTTGTAGATTGCAGAAAATCAAAATATACAACTTCACTTCGCTATCACTTTCCAGTCCACAAAAGTCAAGCTAAATGCTCAAGCACAGTATACTTTCACTAAAATTGCTTCAGATTTTCTAACTACTACGCATTTCTAAACTCAGTCTATTTACTGCGTCTGTCATCGTTCATATGAGGCGACATATTAGAGAAATAATGGCACATGGAGTTATCTATCTCTAATTCAAAGTCCCTAACAGGATATGAGATTCACACATGTGATGCTACTATTAAAGAAATCAACTGTAGCCAAGGATGGTGGTATCCAGCCTGTCCAATTTGTTTCTATGCAGTCAAAATTGAAGATGATAAGGCATCCTGCAACAACCATGGACTTCTGAATCAGTTACCAGTTCCATGGTTAATGCATCCATTTCTACTTCTCCACCTACTTTCTTTACTACATGCACGAAATTACTATTTCTGTGCTTCCATCACTTTGCACATATTTCTACTAAGTATTTTATTGTTTCCTATAATGTAGGTACAAAATAGATGTTGTTGTTGAAGATGCTACTACCATAACAAATTTCATAATATTTGGCCGCCTCGCCCAACAAATAGTTCAACTCCCAGCTGCTATCCTGACCGCATATCCAGATTCTAATAGATGCATCCTACCGAATGAATTAAAAAATCTCATCGGTCGAACTTACATCTTCCAAGTTGCTTTCAACTTAAGAAGAGGTCGGTCAAATGATGTAAGCTTCAAAGTTACAAAAGTCTTCGACCCTCAAGAAAATGAACTACGTCGGCAAACTTCAGATCAACAAAGCCAACAAATCCACAGCCCTTCTAAAGATCAAGGCACTTCGGAAATTGACCTAAAAAAAGAAATTGACAAAGACACCTCCGAATCTAACGAAGACATCTTGGACACTCCTATTCCATCACAGTTTTTTCCAACAAGATTTATTTGTTGCTAAAGAGTCACTCATATCAACCGCACCTACGAATGTTTGCAAACCACTTATACCAAAGTTTGGCTTTGACTACGCGTTGCAAAAAAAAAAAAAAAAAACACCCAATCTCCGTCAACTTTAGTAGCTTATTCATTACAACTAATTAGGTATTTTTCCCTTCCTAGGTCGGCAAGCGCCTCCACAATGGTGAGCGAACAATCCCACTTATCAAGGAAGCGCCCCACCAAAAGAGAACTGTTCAACAATCATCCTACCAAAAGAAATGCATAAAGGTAGTACTGTAAATCACATCTACTTTCTTAGATTAACTTTGTTATTTTAAAAAACTCAATGGTCAAAAGTTCTGAATTTTTTCTTTTCTTTTTTTCCAGATGGTATACATGCTCACTATACCGTAGGTTCGTGTTACAATTTTTTGGATTAATATTAGTGAGCACCTTTTGGATAAACATTTTGGAATATACCACACGTACACCTCATCAATGAATATTTTTGAAGAACATTGGGTTGTAAGTACATGTTATGTTTTGAAGAAGATTGTAACTATGGATGTATAGCCTTATCAGTTTTTGAACAACATGCTTCAAATCCATCACTACAGCTCCTCTGGACATTTCCAATGAAAAATGAATAATTCTGTACATTAGTGTTCCCCTTTGTATTTCATCACTACAACTGCAATATTTACTTCTCGGTTGGCTCTTCTCTTTTATCATACTCAATTTGTTTGAATTGTCTGATCAACTGGTGTTGTTAGCATGTTAGTAGAAATGTTCTACACTCATGAATCTTTGCTTTATCAACAGGTTTTCAAGAACATTCTTAGAACAAAATTTAAGTAGCCTAATAACAAGACCCTATCCATTCAAAATCTTCAAGTGCCATCTCTTTGGGGGAAAAGTTTAACGACTTACAAGGTTTTATAATAAAAACACCGTTTCTCTATCATTCATTTTCCTTACATTTGTTTGTGATGTACCAACATTGTCTAGACTACATTGAGCTATTAAAACGTTGAATAATGTGCAAATTGGTCTAAATGCTTTCATGTCGTTAGTCTGTAGCATTACCAACGCATTCTTTTTTTATCCGCAGCGAAGCGCGGGTTTGGCACTAGTATATATATATATATCTATCTATCTCTTCTAACACTAAAAGGGAGTTCTCCTTGCCAAAGAGAACTCCACGTGCATCCACTGCTTTTCAGCCTACCTGTTCTTCTTTCCATATGGAAGTTTTGCATTCACCATGCTTTCTCCACTGTTCTCTCATCCTCACTTTCATATCTTCTCTCTCTTTCGTCACATGTATCTCTCACCTTCCTTCTTCTGATCTTCACAGCCATTGCTTCTCACTATTCTCCATGATGTCATCGGTAAGGTTTTCTTCAACTTCTCCCAATTAGCAAGCCATACCTCACAGTATCATTGTACCGGAAATGTTTTACCCATGGATAGCCATGCCGCACAGCGTTGGCTACTCCCTTCAAACATTCTGCCGACTATACCACCCTCCTTCTCTTCCTTCTTTTCCCAAATTTTCAGAAGGTACCCTTCCAGTGCTTCAAATCGGCCGATTTCTCCGGCTCCAACCTCAACCGCCCTTCTTCTCTTACTTCTTCTTTGCCAATATTTCCACAACGCACCTTCTTGCTACTTCAAATCAGCCAATCTCTCTAGCGTCGACGTCAACCGTGACCGATCTGGCTTGCGATTGCCTGGTAAGCTCTCCTTCTTTCTATAAATTCTTTTTGCCCAAAACGTTTCAACAAATTTGTTTTCTCCGGATTTATGGATGAAAATGGCGATGGAGAGGGAGATCCTAAAATCACATGGGTCTACTCTCTAATATCATACAAACAGTACCTACAGCTGAGCATTAAAGCCAGGTCCATTTTGCTGGATGGTATTGCAGTCAGCTCCAACTCCACAAGCATAGCCTAGAGTCTACTGTAGCTAAGGATAACTCACATCAGTCCTACAAACACACCAGGCAGCATCTGCACACAACAAAACCAAAAAATTAGCGAACTTTAAATAAGAAAATACAGTATCGAAAATTAGCTAGAACTTAAAATATGTTAAAATACTAAGCTAAAAACATAAAAGAAAAAAAAAAGCTCACAATTAAAGGATATTTTTTTTAGTATAATGTGGCTTAAGCACTTTTATGTAAGGTAGTTCGAAAATCTTGAGTTCATATGATGGCTTCACAAAAAACAGTAAACAAAAAGTGGATTTTCATCTGATAAAAACAATAACATCAAACAAAGGAAGTTCTTCTTCGTGGATTTGATATGTTCTTTCTCCTACAACAAAAGGGAAAACAAAACCCCTGAAAAGGAAAACTAATTAACATTGTGTGTGTGTGTGTGTGTGTGTGTGTGTGTGTGTATATATATATATATATATATATATACATACATACATATATATTATGTATGTACACATACATGTAAATGTATGTATGTATGTATATATTATGTATGTATACATATACACACATATGTATGTATATATATATATATATATATATATATATATATATATATATATAACATTACTATAGAAATTAATTAACATTACATCCGCATCAAATAGCATGTTTCTCTACTAATGCTTCCTTATATAACTTATGTCAGCTACATTTTCACGAGATGGGATCGTCTGTGGTTTTAACCACAGACGATCCCGTGTGGTTTGAATCTGGGCCGTTAATCGGCCCAGCACGTATCACGAGATTTTTTATTTAAACTTTCGTCGACTTATTTGACCTAAATTTATATATTTTTATGAAAAGTTATGAACTACAAAGTTGTAGACTTTGATATGATCTACAATTTTGTAGTTCAAACTTTTTCGAAAAATGTCAAACAGTGTGTCAAAATAATGATCAAAACATTTGACTATCATTTTGACACACTGTTTGACATTTTTTCGAAAAAGTTTAAACTACACAATTGTAGATCATATCAAAGTCTACAACTTTGTAGTTCATAACTTTTCATAAAAATGTATAAATTTAGATCAAATAAGTCGACGAAAGTTTAAATAAAAAATCTCGTGATACGTGCTGGGCCGATTAACGGCCCAGATCTTATAGCACAGGGGATCCCCTGTGCTAACAAGCACAGGCGATCCCATCTCCATTTTCACCTACTGGCATTGGAATTTCCTATTCAATCACAGATTAAGAGCAGCTTCAGCTTTGGAGGTACATTTGTTTTTCTTTTATTTAGAGTGATGCTTAGTTTGCATTCTACTTTATGTACTTTGTTTATGTGCAATAGTCTAAGACGTGTTTGCTCCCAAAAAAAATAAAAGTCCATCTGATTGTCATCTGTTATGACTCTTACTATAGGATGATTCCAGCTGAGATTGCTAGAGAAAATAGAAAAAAGCGAAAGCTAATTGTCTTGAACCATAAAATGAAAGCAATAAGGCTTCAAAATGTAGAACGAATTTGTAAATCAAGCTTAGATTCCTCTTCATATGCATCAACTTCCCGATACTTATGTAAAAGTCGTTCATCCAATAGACAACATGATGAAGCGGATGCAGGTCAGCCACTTACTCATGTATTTCGGGTTATGGTCATACAAGTTGACATGGGTATTGCTGATGTACAAATTGAGGTCTTGCTTGCAGGAAATGATGTACAAGTTTCTGATTTTGGTGGTCCGCATTGTAGTTGTGAATTCTGTGGGGCAATATTTTGGTATCAAGAGCGCATAGGAAAAGCTCGGAGGTCTACAACTCCACGATTTGGCAAGTGTTGTCTTGAAGGAAAAATTAGACAACCTTTGCTTCGCCTACGCCGTGTTTCTTACATGAATTGTTAGATTATGGAAATGGCCCTACGTCGTCAACATTCCGAAAGAATATTTGAGTGTACAATACAATGTTCAGTTTCACATATACAGGAGGTCGAATTGATCATAGCATCAATTTGACACCTGGGCCACATATTTTTCGTATTTGTGGGCAAAATTACCACATAATAGGTTCGTTGCTGCCTACTCCAGGTCGAAGACCTAGATTTACACAACTTTATATCTATGATACTAAAAGTGAAATTTCTAATAGAATTGGTATGATTCAACCCACTGATCAGCCGTCAGAGATAGATGAAGATATTATCCGAGGTCTTATAACAATGCTTGATGATAACAACGAAATTGTCAAAGCCTTTAGAATGACAAGGGATCGTTTCGGTCAGAATGATTTTGCAGAAGTATGGCTACGACTTATAGGTTCAAGGAAAGATGCAGACCCTCAATATATATCTCCGACATCCTCTGAAATAGCAGGCCTCATTGTAGGTGACTTTGGAGAGGTGGAGAGGCAAAGAGATATAGTTGTTGAACATAGATAAGAAGAATTGAAAAGGATAAGTGACCTACATCCTAGCTTTATGTCTATGCAATATCCTATCCTGTTCCCTTATGGTGAAGATGGCTATAGGTTAGGAATACCATATGGAGAAAGTCCTCTTAGGAATAAAATAAAAAGAGGGACAGTTACAATGAAAGAGTTCTACTCCTTCCGACTTCAGCAAAGATTACATGAGGGTATGACATTACTCCGTGGAGGAAGGCTCTTCCAACAATATTTAGTTGATGCTTTCACATGTATTGGGGAAGAAAGAATTGATTATGTTAGAAGAAATTAGCAAAAGTTAAGATCAGAGGTGTACCAAGGCATTAGAGATGTTGTAATTAGAGGTGATACTGAAGGAAATGCAGTTGGCAAGCGAATAATTTTATCGTCAAGCTTCACTGGGGGTCCACGATACATGATACAAAACTTCCAAGATGCTATGACAATTTGTAGGAACTTTGGGAATCCAGATTTATTCATTACATTTACATGTAATGCTCGATGGCAAGAGATACAACGAGCTTTGGATATTATACCTGGACAAAGAGCTGAAGATAGGCCAGATGTTGTTGCAAGAGTTTTTAAAATGAAGCTCGATGAACTAATGGATGATATACGTAAAAATCATTGTTTAGGAAAGACAGTTGCAGGTTAGTGATTAATCAAATTCTTACTGTTTTAAATGAATATAGAAGCACGTATTCTCATACTTATACCTCCTGCTGATACATATGCAGTTATGTACACCATAGAGTTTCAGAAGAGGGGTCTTCCACATGCACATGTCTTAATCTGGATGCATGCAGACTACAAGTATCCAACCCCTGTTGACATTAATAGAGTGATTCTTGCTAAGATTCCTGACAAGGATTCGAAACCACATTTGTACAAGTTAGTAATGCAGTTTATGATGCATGATCCATGTGGAAAAGACAAGATCACCTCACCCTGCATGTCGAAAGGTTACTGTACAAAATATTATCCAAAAAAGTTCACCTCAGAGACAACTATAGATAACGACGGTTTTGCTTCTTACTGGATGAGAGATGATGGCAGGTTTATTGAGAGAGGCGGCGTACCATTAGATAATAAATTTGTTGTACCATATAGCCCATATTTACTAATGAAATATCAAGCTCACATTAACATCGAATGGTGTAATCAATCAAGATCAATTAAGTATATTTTCAAATATGTAAATAAAGGTCCAGATCGAGCAAGAGTTGTGCTAGAAGATAATTCAAACATAGATAGCAATGTTCCAAATGTACAACATAAAATCATTGATGAAATTAAGCAGTATTTGGATTGCAGATATGTCTCCGCATATGTGTTGACAACCTTCCTCCGTAGGGGGAATGGATTGGAGTCGCCACCTAATTTTTATGGAAAATTAGGAAACCGGATAAGACACTTTTGAGATTCTGTGGCTCGTTTGTCGGTTACGTGTGGGGAAGACAGGACACCCCCACAGCGCCCCTCAAAGAGGGTACTCTATAAGTGATTAAGATAATTTTGGGATTAAATTTAACATATATTTTATTCTTAAATATTTGCATATTGACTATCTGCCTAACAGGAGTGAGAGAGGTTGGTATCCGCCTTACTCTCTAAATCCCGTATTAGACAGATACATTCAAATAGAGAAAATATTTCATTAAGATAGCATCCACCGTCTTATTTCCATATTTTCTACATTTGAATGGGATTTGATTTTTGATAAATATGCCTGACCGAGCTAGGGGAGCAACATCCATCGCATCCTATCTTAGTCATTCATATTTATCATACCCCGATCATTTAGACTTAGGTCTATCCGGTCCTTGGTCTTCATGATCGGAGAAATCAAATCTCTAACATATCACGTAAATATTTAACCACGAAAGAAAATCACAAGAAAAAATGTTATTAATTTTGAGTTAATGGGCTCAGCGCCGTATCGTTTCCTCTTCATCGCCCGGTATTAGGGTAGAAATATCCGTCTCATTCCCTAACACCATTTTGTGATTTTTGAGTTTTTATTAATAGGGAAGAAATATCCATCTCTTTCCCGTATTTATTCTAATTTGACATTTCGCGCATTATTATTTTTTCCGTAAAAAAAAAAGATACCGATCGTGAGTTATTATTATTATTTTTTATGGAGCCGGACAAAAGCAATATCCATCGCCTTTTTCCGACTCCTTTTATGTTATTATTATTATTTTTTCTTTCGGGGAAATATCCATCTCCTCCGAAACATTTTTATAAGCATTCAACATTCCCTAAAAATAAACACATCATAATAAGGATAGAAACAACCACACAAAAAATGGAATTACACTTATACAGATGAACTGAAATAAACGGTACTGGATCGGCCTACGGATTAAATTTCAACCACACAAACACAACGATTCGTTCGTCGAGCCGAAACGATTCCCTAAATTTTCTCGATTTCTAAATTCATCGGAAACGTCGGCAAGCAAACATAAATATTAGTTTAACGTATTTTACGTACAACGCGGATTCGAATTATTTTATCAACGACGGCGTTCACATCCACACCCGAGTATAGAGTATACCTTTGCTTAGCACCGGGTTCGCGAAGAAACTTGAGGGTGCCGGGATCGGTAGCTAGAGTAGAGAGCAGCGGCTGGAGCAGCGTCGGAGCTTGAGGCGGCAGACGCGGAGGTGGCGGAGGTCGGGACGGGAGCAGGAGCTGGAGGCAGGAAGTCGCGGCGGGAGCTGGCGGCAGGAAGTCGCGGCGGGACCAGGCGGCAGGAAGTCGCGGCGGGAGCAGGAGCTGGAGGCGGAGCTCGGGGGCGGCGATGCGGCGCGCGGCGGCTGGAGCAGCGAGTGGCGGAGATGACGCGGAGCAGCAGAAGCGGCGGGATGCAGCAGCGACGCGGACGCGGCGAGGGGGAGCGCGGTCGCGGAGCAGGCAGCAGCTGGAGGCGGAGGCAGCGAGGTCGCGTCGGAGGCGGAGGCAGCGAGGTCGCGTCGGAGGCGGCGGCGGCGTGGCGAATGGAGCGGCAGGAAGCGGCGGACGGCAGCGGAGGCGGCGGAGGTGCAGGCGGACGCGGAGGCGGGGCAGCGAGAGGGGGCTCCCCGGAAGCAGCCCTTCCTCCTCTCTCTCCTTCTTTTCTTTTTTTTTTTTTTTTTTTTTTTTCGAAAATGTCCCTCTCTCTCTCTCTCTCTCTTCCTCGAAATCCTCTCCTCCTCGAAATTCTCTCCTCCCCCCAAATTCTCCTCAACAACCTCCTTATAAAGAGGGTTTACAAATTGCATAAAAAAAATCATTCTTAGACAAATTGCAAGATTGGCCCTCAAACAATTGCAAAGCTAGGTCCGTTAAGTTGCCGTTACTAGTCCATACGTGCACAAATTTTTCATTTGTACAAACGCACCTCATTTATATTTGTCTCGATACGTTTTAAACTGTCCGTTTACATCTTATTTTCAGAAGATGGTTTAATTAAACTTGGTTACATGGATCAAATTTAAGTTAAACTCTAATCTGATTAAATAAGCCTAACGAACTTAATCGAGTCAAACCGTGACTTGCATGCTATTGTTGCAATGCGGTAGGCCGGACAAAATGGACTGTCGACAATATGAAGCTGCGTGGCGCATTTTCCAATTTGATATTCACTATTGGGAACCTGCAGTTGAACATCTTATTCTACATCTTCCACATATGCAATCAGTTATTTACCACGACAATGAAAATTTGCCACATCTGTTAGAAAGAATTAGTGATCAAAATACAATGTTTACTGAATGGATGCGGATGAATGAAAATTTTGACGATGCACGCGATTTGACATACGTACAATTCCCAACAAAATGGGTTTGGCATGGCAAGCAAAAGACATGAACTAGACGAAAACAATGATACACAATAGGTCGGATTATATATGTCCATCCATCAGCTGGGGAATTGTATTATATGCGTATGTTGTTGAATTTAGTGAAAGGACCTAAAAACTTTCAACAAATTAGAACTATTAATGGCCATGTGTATCCTACATTCCAGTCTGCGTGCCAAGCATTAGGATTACTTGGTGACGATAAAGAGTGGCATGATGCGTTGAAGGAGGCTTCTCAATGGAAAACATCAACTGAGCTTCGCCAATTGTTCCTTACTATTGTTATGCATTGTGAAGTTGCAGATCCTATGAACTTATTCAATGTCCACTGGCGGAATTTGTGTGATGATATTGTTTATCGGCTACAAAATACTTTCGGACTCGCAGATGTAAATGTAAATGACAACCAATTGCGTAATCTTCTTCTGGTTGAATTGGAGAAAGTACTTAACCAAAATGGTAGCATACTCAAACAATAAAAATTACACATGCCTGTTGCAATAGATGCCATGCATTTTGAGAACAGGTTGTTGAGGGAAGAATTGCATTATAATATTGTCGACCTGCAAAGCTACGCTCCCAATGCAAAATAGTCCTTGCGGTGGCATCATCTGGAATAGCATCGCTGTTGCTTCCAGGAGGACGAACTGCACACTCCCGTTTTAAAATACCTATCAATATGCATGAATGGTCAACATGCCAGATAAAAAAGGAAACTGATCTAGCGCAACTAATAGAAAGAACAAGTTTAATTTTGTGGGATGAAGCTCCAATGAATCACAAACATTGTTTTGAAGCACTAGATAAATCACTTAGAGATATTCTTGATACACCAGACTCTGAAAATTCATTAAAACTATTTGGAGGCAAGACTGTAGCTTTAGGTGGAGATTTCAAGCAAATCCTTCCTGTTGTTACAAGGGGAGCAAGACAAGACATTGTCAATGCATCGATAACAAAATCAAAGTTATGGGACTATTGTCATGTATACATTCTGAAGACTAATATGAGGTTAACGACAAGCGGTGTTGATAGTCAAACGACAGAGCAAATTACACAATTTAGTGAATGGCTTTTGAACGTTGGCGATGGAAAAGTGCATGCAACTATACAACCTGGAGAAGATGAGCCTACATGGATAAAAATTCCTGATAATCTTTTGATCCATCATGAATGAAATTCTATTGGCAAAATTTGCTCTTTAATATATGACCAATTATCACAAAGATATAATGAACCTTTGTACTTGAAAGAAAGGGCAATAATAACACCGTTTAATGAAACAGTCGATGTCATTAACTTGCACTTGCTTGCACTGATCCCAACGGAAGAGATTGACTACTTGAGTTGCAATGAGATATCAAAATCATCTAATCAAATCTTAGATCAACATATGCTATATCCACCTGAATATTTAAATTCTTTAGATATTAACGGACTACCGTCTCATAAGTTGTCTCTAAAGATTGGCCTTCCTATTATGTTTTTGCGAAATATCAACCAATCCTATGGTCTTTGCAACGGAACACGACTTATCATTAGAAAACTAGCAAAGAGGGTCATTGAAGCTAGGGATGGCAATTAAACCCGAATCTGAGGCGATCCGATCCGACCCGAGGCCATAAAATCCGAATCTGACCCGAGAAAAAATAACCCGAATCCGAATTTCAAAACCCGAATCCGAATCGGATTCGGGTCACAAGCCAACCCGACCCGGATCCGACCCGACTTACTATATAGTATCTTTATATGTAATTGTATATATAAATCCCTTTCTAAAACCTAATTCTCAGAATTCCAACCTGCCCCCCCCCAAGCCGCCCCTTTTTGTCGTTGTTATCCGATCACGCCGCCGCAGAGGAGCCCCCCGAGTCCCGACCTCTCTCTTGTCAATGTTGTCATCCAATCACGCAGCTGCCGCGAGCAAGGTATTTCGATTAGCAATTTAGCATCTCTATCCCGAGCGAGGCTCACCGCAGGTTTGCAATCACACCACCCCCGCTCCCCCTCCAAGCAGCCCCTCTATCTTGCCATCCGATTCCGATCACGCCGCCGTGGAGGAGCCCCCGCCCCTCTCCCTTGTCATTCAATCACGCTGCCGCCGCGAGCTAGGTATTTTGATAATCATCTCTATCTCTCTAGTTTTTCTTTCTATCCGCTATTTCGATTTGAGTAATCGGGGTTCAAATTATCCCAATAATTTGAGCCTATTAGTCTGTGACTTTGTTTTGCTATTTCTTGCTTGTCATTTGATCAACCTATAGGCTTAGTCAAATAATGCTATGTTGCTATGTTTTATTTTAGGTTGCTTGAGTTTTTAACAACACCTGACCTATTTTTTTGCTTCTTTGACAGTACAATGGATGAACTAGATATTGCTTCCTCTGGATCTAACGTTGGGCAGTCAGTATTGCCGGAATCTTCGACACCGGATACGCCTGCTCCTGCAAGGGGCACCGGTACTGCAGTAGATACGATTGCTAATGCAGGTGAAGCTGCAGGAGTTGTTGATAATAATACTGAACGTCAAATATCGAAGAAATTGACCTCATTTGTTTGGAATTATTTTAAAAGGAAAATATTGGTGGAAGAGTAAAGGCAATTTGTTCGGGTTGTAAAGCTAAGTTCGTAGGAGAAGGAAAATTTGGCACAACTCATTTGAAGAATCACTTGAAAAGTTGTCCGCATATTTTGAATAAGCATGATGTCAGACAACTACTGTTGCAGACAACTATTAGTAAGGAACCTACCTCTACGTTGACAATTGGAAAGTTTAAGTTCAATCATGAAGTAGCTAGAAGAGAGTTGGTAAATATGATAATTTTGCATGAATATCCTCTTTCTATTGTTGATGATACGGGATTCCGAAGATATTCAGCTAGTTTGAATCCGGATTTCAAGGTTGTTTCTAGGAACACTATCAAGGCGGACATACTGAAACTCTTTAAAGAAGAAAAGGCTGAGTTGAAGATGTTGTTGTCACAAAATGAGGGGAGGGTCGCAGTTACAACAGATATGTGGACAGCTAGCAACCAAAGGAAGGGTTATATGGCCGTGACATGTCATTTCATCGACAATGACTGGAAGTTACAAAACCGTCTCTTAAGGTAAACTAACGCCATCTTATAGTTTGCTTGATGTTATACTTTATTCAGACTATTAATTCTGATTAGTTTACATTTTATGATATGTTAGGTTTATATATGTGCCATGTCCACACACTAAAAGTACTCTTGCTAGTGCTTTGGTTGATTCATTACATGATCATAATTTGGATGAAAAGGTTTCAACAGTTACAGTTGATAATTGTTCTACAAATGATTGGTTGATTGAACTTTTGCTAGAAAAGTTCACTCCTAGTTCGCTTATTTTGGGTGGGAGTATATTGCATATGAGGTGTTGTGCTCATATTTTGAATTTGATTGTTAGAGATGGGTTGGATATAATTGCCAGATCAATTGAGTTAACACGTGAATTAGTAGCATATTGGACTGCCACTCCGAAAAGAATGGAGAAATTTGAAGACGTTGTTCGGTATTGTAAAATTTCAGAGACTAAAAAATTGATACTTGATTGTAAAACCAGGTGGAATTCAACTTTTGAAATGCTAGAATGTGCTTTGATGTATAAGGATGCTTTCTTTAGGTTGAGGCAGCGTGAGAAAAAGCCACAGTTTGTCGTGCCTAGTGAGCATGAGTGGGAGTTGGTTCGTGAAATATGCAAAAAATTGGTCTTGTTTGCTAGAACCACTGAAGCATTTTCCGGACGAGATTACCCCACCGCTAACTTGTATTTTCAAAAAGTTTGTGAAATAAGGATTGCGATTAGAAGGTGGCAATCTTACGGGATACCAACAATAGAGTCTATGGCTAATAAAATGACTGAAAAGTTTGATAAGTATTGGGGCGTAATTAGTAGCATATTGACAGTGGCATCATTGTTGGATCCTAGGAAGAAGATGGAGCATATGTTATTTTATTTCACTATGATTTATGGGGATGTTTTCGGTAATTCCGAATGTGAAAGGGTGAAAACAATGCTGTCCGATTTAGTGCATGAGTATGAAAAGAGGCAAACTACTATGAATGCGAAAGATTCTGAAGTTCCATTCTTATCATCCGAGACAACAAATAAGAGACTTGCATCAGAAGTGGATGATTTGGAAGGATTATGGGAGAAACACATTTCAAAGAAACCACCAAAGAAGCGCGCACGATCGGAGTTGGACGTTTACATAGATGATGATGTATTAGAGGTGGATAACAATAAGTTTAATGTTTTGCATTGGTGGAATGTTGAATCAAGCAAGTTTCCAATTCTATCTAAGATTGCTAGAGACATTTTAGCGATACCTATTTCTACAGTAGCTTCTGAGAGTGCATTTAGTACAGGAGGCAGGATAATTGGTCCACATAGAAGTAGACTTCATCAAAAAATTGTTGAGGCATTAATGTGCCTTCAAAGTTGGAGATTGATGCAGTTCAAAGGTAATGTAAATATAATATAGCTGGCCTAATATGATATATGAATTTTTGTATGCTAATTATTTGGTCTCTTTAATTTTAAGATGCTTCCAAGGGTAATTCTTTGTCTTGTGCGACGGTTTATGAAGATGAAGATGTGAAAATTGAAGGAGAGAAGACTGAGGATGAGGTAATTTTTTGGCTTCTTGTCAAGTTTCTATTACTTCTCTTTCATTTGTCAAGCGTACTGTGATATGTGTAACTTATTCTATGCTAATTGTATAGGATGATTATGAGGATGATTGATTGTTTTGCGTTTGTGAAGTTGGCGCTTTTTCGATCAATCGAAGGTATATTTCTTAAGCTCTGTATAAGATGTTTCTTATTGTTTAAATTTGGCTTACAATATATTTTTTCACTAGATTGAGGCTTTGGTTTCTTTTGTTTCGTTTTGCTAATTGATCTACCTTGGGCTTCCTATATGCAGCTTAGATTTTTTTTTAAGAAGTTTCAATTGATTCTCATGATCAGAAACTTTTGTAGCCACATAAAGTTTGTGAGGCTAGCTTTATTATCATTGTAAGGCAAAGGACAGTTGGTCCCTGTGAGGCTGTGAGCCTAGAAAATTTTTGATGAAGTCTCTTGTAGAAGAAGATAGTTGGCTTAAAATTTTTAAATATTCTGCATGTTACGCTGGTATATGTAAAGTGCGTCTCTCTTTAGGAAAAAATAAAGATATGAATTTGCTATTTGTTTATTTGCCAAGGCAAATGCATAGTGATTAGTGACTGCTAACATTTTAGTTGGTAGCTTATATGAAATTGTGGATGTGAACTTCTAAAGTTTAATACTTGTGTTCATACTTCTTCTCATATGTAAGAAATTGGTCTTTTTTGCTTACAATGTATGTTTTTACTAGATGATTGAAGTATGAGGATTAACCTTTTGAGCATTGTTGTTGCAGATGGTATAGCACAATGTCATCGGGTAAAACGTAGCTCCCAACCAGTTCTTGGATTTTATGAGTTTTTAACCTTCTGGTGTATCTTTGATTTCATGGAACAAGGCACCTTGACATGGATCAAAATGTATTATATTTGTCCGCTATCTTGAATTTGTTGTTTCCTTAAAGTTGTTTAACTTATGGTTATAATTTGGTGTAATCATTATCTGAGCTACTTTCTAATGCTGGTTGTTTTAAGATACTCATTTATATGATTTTAAGTAGCTCACATATTCTGAGTATTGTAAATATTGTTATAACAGAGATAATGCTGTAACGGATAGCTTCTGTGTCACCTTAAAAATTTTTAAGATTACTTTTAGATATAAAGTTTTCTCATATTTCTGCCGCATGAGTATCTGGTCTATTTTATATATACAGAAAAGAAGGTTTGGTGTATTAAAAATCGGCCGCCGTAATATCATTATAGATACAAATATAAAGTAGGCTGCAATATCTAATTAAGTTAATTGTTTATTAACTATTCTTTTGAAGTATCTTGTTAATAGCCCTTGGTTTGTATGATAATATCATTTTTCTTAATTTTTTTCTCAGGTTTTTACTTAAAAAAAAAAATAAATATATATCTCGGGTCGGGTTCGGATCGGATTCGGATCTCGGGTTAAGCCTTCGGGTCGGATTCGGGTTGGGGGGTAAGAAAGGTAGGGTGAAATTCGGGTCGGGTTTTGGATATATATAATATAGTCGGGTCGGATTCGGGTCGAGTCAAACCCGATCCGACCCGTTGTCATTCCTAATTGAAGCAGAGATAATAACTGGTAGCAATATTGGAGAAATTGTCTTCATTCCGCTCATCATATTATCTATTGCTAGCAAAAAATGGCCATTTATACTTAAGAGAAGGCAATTTTCTGTGCGAATATGCTATGCTATGACTATTAACAAAAGCCAAGGTCAAACTCTTAAAAAAGTTGGGCTCTACCTGCCTAAGCCTATATTTTGTCATGGACAACTATATGTTGCTCTTTCCCGTGTTAGTATACAATCCGGCTTGCATATTTTGATAGAAAATAATGATGAAGGGCTGGATGGTTGCACCAGAAATATAGTTTATAAAGAGATTTTTGATAATTTGCCGTAAGATCACCTTCTACTCACGCTTAAAATTTTTATTATTCGCTTTTCCTAATTCTGCTTTGACATTCTCCTTACATTTAATTAGCCTCTCACTTTCTAGAACCATTACGTACACTTTAGCTTTTGGCTAACTATTTTATCTCATTTTATTGAACGCCATACATAAACTACATTATTCTATATATGTTCTTAACAAACTTTGTATTTATTTTCAACAGATAACACATCATGAGTTACAATATGTTAAGTGAATTGACCGTAGGGAATCATCACTACATTCTAAAGGCACGCATCACCAGGATATGGGACTCAACGAATCCCTTTGTTGATAATAATCGAGTAATGAGTGTTGATTTTCTTGCGGCGGATGAGAAGGTATTGCCTTTACCAAATTAGTCATCTATACAAATTTTATAATTATTCAATTATATCAAAACTTATTTGCCATCCTTATATTTTAGGGAACATGTATCCAAGGCACCATGAGGACAGAAGATTCAATCCACATTAAGAGTATGCTTCACGAGGGCCATGTTTATGAACTAGCAAACTTCAATGTTATTCCAACGAGAAAAAGTTTTCGGCAATCTCAAACGACCGGTTCATCCATTTAAACAAGACATCAAAAATTAATGAACTCACCGGTCCTATTGACGACATACCCACTTACGTATTTTATTGTTGTGAATTTTCTGAACTACCACAACGTGCCTACAATGATGAGTGCCTTACAGGTAAAAAATACATATACTCTATTACAGAACTCGATTAAAAAACATAATTTAGACATTTAACTTTCAAAATGATTGTCAGATGTCATCGGTGTTCTGGTGAAGATAGGGAGAATTGGGACAACATACATACAGGAGAAGCCCATAGTTAAAAGAAATCTGATGATACAAAATGAAAGGTAAAAAAATAAATTTGTACAATTACTAAATAATACTTCCTTCCTACATGCTTGCAATAAGTGTTCTACATTATATGTTGTAGTGGACAACTTCTCAAGGTAACGATATGGGGAAACCATGCAAATGAAGTGAACCATAATGAGATGTTGGATAAGGTTGGCCCAGTTGTTCTTATCCTATCAGGAACAACAGTTCGCGAATTCCACGGTATGTCTTCATCCTCAATAAGAAAGAAAAGGAATTTTATCTGATGTCATCCATGTAAAGAAATATTATTGGTTACACTTACCAAATAGCATCGATATATATGCAAAATATGTCTAAAATAATAATTATTCGTTAAAGATAATGTCAGACATTTTTCAAATAAGAAAGTGTTATAATTTCGTGTACAACTTAATGATGTAGTCTGTATCCAAAGTAATAGATATTATAAAGAATATTATTTTTTACACATTAACTTTATGTAGGAGAAGTCTACATAAACTCAACCTCCGCATTCAGATGTTATACAAACTTAGCAATACCGCAAGTGGAGGACTTCATAAATAGGTACTCCAACATAGTGTCATCTCATCATATACTTATGTAAGCTTTATTACAATATGCAATTTTTTTTTTTGTATAGATTGTCACCTGGAGACTACAAAGTCCAAGTGCTCCCGGAAGAAGAACAACCTTTACCACCTAATGAAGCAAAAAAACTAAATCGAAAAACAATCAGAGAGTTGCTTAGTCTCCATTCGTCACACTCCCATGTATCTTCAGCATTTTGACTAAGAGAAAAAAAAAGTTGTTTGCTTATGAGTCTCTAACAAAGACAATTTAATGCTCCACAGTGTTTCTTCGAGAAGCTACTTTATGTTGCTAACCTTCTACTTTGATTTCATCGTACGCTTATTGAATAATGTGCAAATAAATCAAACTGACTTGAGAATTTTTCAAAATATTGTCCATCACTCAAGCTATTTATCTACCCATACCAAGACTGATACAAACTGAAAGTATACATGTGATGAACCACATAAAGTTATTCTAATTCAAATATCTTCGACAGGATTTGAGATTCACCTGTGAAGCAACAGTAAAAGAAATAATCTGCAATCAAGGATGGTGGTACACAGCGTGCCCAATATGCTTTTATGGAGTCAAAACTGAAAATGGTCAAGTTACTTGCAACAATCATGGTCCTATCAATCAATTGCCGATACCCTGTAACTTCATTATTTCTACTTTTGTTTCGTATTTCTTTATTTCCAATGCATATTCTATTGGACCATCCAGCAAATATACCTACACAATACCTAATGCTTGCCTAAATTTTAGATATAAGATGGACATTGTTGTTGAAGATACTACATGAACAACAAATTTCATGATATTTGGTCGTCTTGCGCAACAACTGGTGCATATACCGGCTGCCATTCTTGCCACACGACCTGGTTCTGATAGATTTGTACTGCCAAATGAACTTCAACGTCTCATTGGTCGCACCTACATTTTCCAAATTGCTCCCAACTTACGAAAAGGTCGAACAAATTATGCAAATTTTAAAGTAACAAAATTGTTCGGTCCTCAAGAAGATAAGGCATGTCAACAAATTTTACAAGAATAGAATCTATAGGTCAAAAGCCCTCCTAAAGACCAAGCCACTTCTGGAGTAGAGCATTCAAGAAAGGATGACAAAACCTTCACTGAATCTAATGAAGACATCTTACAGACTCCTATTCCGTCACAGATCCAGCAAGAGTTCTTTGCCTATGAAGAATCACTACTATCAATCCCACCTAGGTATGCTCCTCGGTCATTATACTAAAGCTTCCCAAATTTGTGGTATCTTACGTACTATATTGCAAAAGTATTTGGGGCTATGTTGATGATAAACTTGGGCATGTCCTTCAACTTCATATATGTCGAATATGTCCGAATGCCAACTTTCAACCTTTACTTATAAGATGCAGCATTAAAATGTTCCGTAGATGTCCACGATGTGCTGTGGTGTGTCTATCCAAGACATTCCCCTTGAATATGACCTACGACATGCTTTGGTGTCACTCCTTTTTAGATTAGCATCCTCTCCTTTCAAAATTGTTTAGATTCTTTCATTCTCTGTGCTAGGTCCAGATATGTCACTGTAGCGCCCTAGGTTTAATGATGAGCGTGATAAGAATGGTGCCTTCATTTTGGGTATTCATAATGAATGTGGTGGAAATGATAAGCACACTTAAGATGGCTTATGTTTTCTATATTTTGTATCTCAAACCATGTATTCTTTTAATATAAGAACCGGTTTTAATGTGGCCAACTTTTATTCTTACTAGGTTCGGAAATGTCCCTACGATAGCAAATCAAGATGTGACCTCATCAAAGAAACGCGGAGCTTCAACAGATTACTAGCTGATCATCCTCGGAAAAAAACCTCATGAAGGTACATTACTATACATCATATTTGTTATAACCCTCAGAAGTACATCAAAATTGTAAAAGAATAGTCAAACAATTTGATTATTGTTTACAGCATCATTATTGTCACTCGCATGAGAACCTAATTGCTATATTTTACTGAATAATTGCAGGAACCTTTTACAAATGACTCGGCCGCACTATCTTTCGGAGTTAGCATTACACTCCACGTGTGTTATTTTTGGAACAATATTTTGATAACCCGATTCTAAGTGTCTTTTGAAGAATATGTATGAATTTAGAAGTTATAGGAACTAACTTTTGAAAATGTTCATGGGTAGATAGACATATGTATATACAAATCGGCCAACTTTTATGTTTTTGGCTGCTCCATCAACATGGTTGTTATATATATATTAAAGTTTACATGTTTACTCAAATCAATGCAAATTATTGTTGTATCTAACATTTAAATATGACATGCAATCAGGAAAAATAGAACTCTTATCAATTTTTAATCTTATCTTTCAAAATACATTTATAAATCTCCATTTCTAACTTTTCAAAAGAGAGAGAGAGAGAGAGAGAGAGAGAGAGAGAGAGAGAGAGAAATTATAGGGTCACTATTAGATGGGACGAAATTCATATAATGCAAACCTATTCTAAGTGTGGTTGGATTATTTAGTCTTATAAGCAAAATTTTGTACTAACAAGTTCGTATTTGATAAACATGACAAATATAGACTCGAATGTTTTAAACATTGGCTAGCTTGACAAGCCCCACTCGGTCTGTTTTCTTCTTCTTCTTCTTCCCTTTTTTTAAATAATAATAAAAAAAAAACCACTAGACTCATTAAACGAACCAACGCCAAGTTGAGCTCGACACATAGCTTCATGGTGAGAGTCAAGCTTTGTTTACCTGAGCTTGGTTCAGATCATTTACGCTGGAAATGAATGTCATTGTTTGATTCATAGCTAATTGTAAATTTTTTTATTTTAAGATATATATCCAAATCTGTTGACGGCCTCGTCGCGCTGCTACGCAGAGTGATAGAGAAGTCACCATCTAGATATTTATTAGAAAATCTAGAAATCATACTGGTATTTTAGAAATTTAGATTCATTTACATCGGTTATGAGTTAGAAATGCACATAACGTCGTCGATGAATGGATTGCCTTATCTTTTGATTGTTAATTGTTATATTTAATTTAAAGTTTGTTTGATTAGGATGAATAATTAATTGCAGGAGAATCCTCCTGAAAATTATCGGGATCGAAATCCTTTTTCTGATTTATTATTTAATTTATTTATTTTTGAACTTATTGATTATTGATATTATAATATTTTACAAGAGAATCATCTCGAGACTGTCGAGTAGAGAAGTCTCTTCACGATTTAATATTTTTGTTAATCTTGAATTTTGCGGGAGAATCCTCCCGAAGAATTAATCGGATAGAGAAGGTTCATTCCGATATATGTATACATGATATGTGTTTTTTATGTAATTATTTAGTTATTTATATTCATAAATTTAATAATTTATGGGAGAATCCTCCGGGAGTTTTAATCGGATAGAAATATCGTTAATTATTGATGTTAAGATATTTTACGGAAGAATCCTCTTGGAGGATTATTTGAGTTGAATCCTCTTTCCCATTTATTTGTTAAAATAATTATTTATATTTTAGAATTATGTAGGAGAATCCTCCCGTTAAATTATCTGGGTCGAAGATCCTCTTCCCGATTATTTAGCTCCTTTAATTTATTCTACATTTTATATTTTAAGTATTATCCGGGAGAATCCTCCTGAAATATTTTTCAAGTCGAGAATCATCTATCCGATTTAAATATATTTTAAATATTATCCGGAAAAATTCTCCTAATGAATTTTCGGGTCGAGAATCCTCTTTCTGATTTGTTCTTTTTAACTCTCCTTTTTTATTTATTTTATATACGGAGCACCCTCCCGGTAGAATGTCCAGATAGAAAACCTCTTTCCGGTATATATATATATATATATTGATTTTTAAATACATTTTAATATGTCGTGGGAGAATCCTCCCAATCTACTCAAGAAACATCTTCACAATTTTTTTATTTCTATTTGTTATTTTTTTTTATGTTTTGTAGAAGAATCCTTCCGATATGTTGATTGGATTGAAAATCCTTCCCCTAAATATAATTTTTAATTTATTTAACTATTCAGTTTAAGCTAGAAATCAAAATTTAAATAGAAATATTAAAAAAAGAACAATTTAGCCCTTTCTGGATAGGCTGGACCAAACTGGTCCGGCCGCGAGCAATAGGCTCACGCGCAGGGGCGCCTGGGATGGACCCGAGCTAGGCTCGGGTCCACGTGGTCCACGCACGGGACTCAGTCTCGCGTGCGACCGACTCAGCAGGTCGTCGTCCCTACGGGCGCTGCCGGTCGGTCTCGCCTCCGAGGGTGCACCGGGGGTTTTCAACCATTCTGAGTTCACAGAAAAGTCAAAATAGAATTTGGAGTTTCGTTCGATGTGTTTCGAGTTTGCGGATTGTCGGCCGTGTATCGACGCCTGGCTCCGTTCGTTGTGAAAAGAGGCATTCCAAGGGTTCTCCACCGTGCTTTGTTCGATGGCATCGTCTAAATTTTGTTTTGACGTCTCGATCGGGAGTTAAATGCGTGGTGCAAATTTTGATAATTTTCGGCCGATTGTTCGTTCTCGCTGGCGGCGAGGTCTCAGATCGTCTCGTTTATTTCGTTATGTTATATGTTGTCTAGAGAACTTATTTTGCCATTAATGGCGAGAGTTTTCGTTCTTGTTTGAGCTTAGCACAAGTTTTGATTTGTATGGTTTTTTTGTCCGTTGCCGGCAACGCTGGTGACGAGCGACACTATCACTTAGTTAGATAAATTCTTAGATATGTATAATTTTTGTATTACAGTACCATGAAGAAGTTTATACGAGTATATCTCAAACGATGAATCTCGGAACTTGTGGTTGCAACTTTGACGCCGGCGACGGTGAGCTCCGCGGGTTGTACAGTCAGCGGCGTGACCTCCGTGGAGTCCAGAGAAGAGATAACGACGATGAGGCAAGGTTGAACGACGACCTCACGCTCTATCGTCTCTCCTTGGCTCTCTCTCCTCTCTCTCTCTCTCTCTCTTCTCCTCTCTCTCTATCTATTTTCGTCCCTCACTCTCTCTCTCTCTCTCTCTCTCTCTCTTCCTCACTTTCTCTCTGGGGCAGCAGCTCACCTCTCTCTTTTTCTTGGGATGGAGTTGGTAGGGTTATATATATATATATTATATAGATGAAGCGGGAGGTTTTTCGTGTGTGCGAATGGATTGGGGATAATTTTGAAAGGATGGAGGGCAGAGGTATCCCATCACCCTTTATTTATTTATTTTCTCAAAAAAATGACGTGAAGCGCATCGATTGGTCAGATTCAATGCTTTGTATCTTAGGTCTCGTCTGATTTGCGGAACTCTAAATTTGATTTGCTAAACTTAGAGTTTTGTGTGTTGCACCAATTTTAATTTGCTGATTTTGGTGTTTCAGTGATCTACTCTAATTTAATTTGCAGAATTCTGTATTTTGTGTTCTGTTCTGCTTTCTTTTTTAGGACTTGAGTTTGATTTGTGAATCTTGGTGTCTTTGTATTTTGCTTTGTATTTGATTTGTTCGGCTTTTCTTTATTTTATATTTTTTAATTATTATCACTTTTTTTTATGTATATTTTTATTTATTATTTTTTATATTTTTATTTATTTATATTTATTTAGTTTTTTGATAATTTAAAATATAATTTTGGATAAAATGGGTATCAACAAGACCAAACTGCCGGTACTAGCATACTTGGTATGTGATATATTTATCATTTTTGGCAAGTTTGTATGTTCATTTTTAGAAAAATTTTCATCGTTATCTATAGAATCCCTGATTTACATAATGAATCATACGTAGGATCAGTCGCTAAATATGAGAGTTGTATGCTCTTGCACTTGGCCAAGCAACTAAGATGTCATTAAGTTTACTTGGACCGGCATTAGCATCAAGACCATAAGATGGATTATTTATCAAATCAAAATTCAAATAAATATAACAATGTCCATGAATAATCTGTTGAGACTTTTCATATCATCTTCGCAATCAATAGGTAACAACACATAAGAAACATATTCATAACGTGACAACACCGAATATATACCTACACAATACTTTTAGAAAATATTGTGGTGTATCAATAAGAAATCTTCTAAACGTGATTAAATATGTGTTTGTGCATTTTGATAGTGTGATTACAGCACTTACAGGTTGACGGTAATAACAAATACTATTTGGATCTTCCAATATATTGTCATTCATATAACAAATAAATTGACGCTTTGACATCTATCAATATTCAACAAAAACAAATTAAAAAATATTAGCAAAATAAATATTAGTATATGTTCTTACTTCTTAGTATATGACACTACTAATATACATAATTTATACACAATTTATAAAATGTACATATAACAATATAACATATACAATATTTGTACTAAATATATTAGCAATATCAGAACACTAAATGGCATAGATCTACAATTAATACACAATTTTAGTGTTATACAAGCATTTTACGCCCTCGCGCGTTGCCGCGGGTATTGAAAATTTTATGTGTATTTATATAATTAAAAAAAAATTACATTGTAAATAGTATTATATTTGAAAGTATTAATATTTTCTGAAAATGTACATTAGATAAAAAATTATAATTAATCACACATATTCAAGTGTGATATATATAGTTGTACGGTCTTATTTTAAAATTAAATAACCATACTAATCAAACGGTATTAAATATAAAATAAAAAAAGTAAAACTAAAATATGGTATGTTCTTTACAATATTTAAAAATATAAAATTTATCTTATATCTATAATTATACTATTTAATTATAATATTAAATTTTTTTAAAAGTTATTTAAATTATATGTTAATATATATATTTAATTAAAAAAGAAAAAGTTATTGTTTAAAACAAAAAGTTATTGTTTAAAATTAATTTTAAAAATAAAAGTCAAACATATACGAACACACACGAACACTAACACGAACGCAAATATGAACACAAATGACACACCTAAAGCAAAGTTTTTTTAATATATATATATATATATATATATATATATATAAAAACTTAAAAAAAAACCCAAAAAAATAATTTTCATTAAAATTTTATAAAGAAAAAGTTAATTAAATTATATATATATATATATATATATATATATATATATATATATATATATATAAACTTTTAAAAAAGAAAAAAAAAAAGAAAAAGAAACTATTCACTTATACACGCGAACACACACGAACACATACTAACAAACGCGAACACATAAGAACACATAGAACATATACAAATACACACGAACATATACGAACACACACGAACACATACTAACAAACGCGAACATATAAGAACACATAGAACATACACAAATACACACGAACACATACGGATAAACACGAACACATACGGATAAACACGAACACATAGAACATTCACCAATACACACGAACACGTACTGACATACACGAACACATGCGAACACACACAAACACATACGAACACGTACCGCCATATAAGAACACATGCAAAAACACATGAATACTCACGAATACACGTGAAACACCTATTTAGAAGCGTTTTATCGAAAAACTTCTAAAAAAATTATAGATTATAATGAGATTACAATTTTCGTATTAAAACTTAAAAAAAAAATAATTCTAAATGAGAATTTTCTTACTTTTTTGAATATTTAACGGATTTATAACGAAATAATCGTATTTCGGTATGATTAGACGTATAAATATATATTTAGAGCTTTTTCAAAAAAAATTTAATAAAAATTCGTAGATCTTGATGAGATCTATAATTTTTATATTGAAAATTTTTCGATAAGATACTTCTAGATGAGTGTTTTGGAGATCCGAAATTTTAACGAATTTAAAAATTATTTTTAAAAAAAAGACCGTATAGCATGCACAGTGAGGCGGTGCAATTGAGCGAAATTTGCGTTTCAACCCAAATGTTTTTAAAAATTGTGTTTTAAGCCGCCAAACTTCGTACCTCGGAAACACCTATTTAGAAACATTTTCTTAAAAAATTTAAAACACGAAAGTTGTAACCCTCATCAAGATCTATAACTTTCATGTTAAAATTTTTTTGAGAAGATGCTTTTAAATGGGTGTTTTGGCCGGTGCAAAATCACATTTTTTAAAAACATTGGTTTTTTTCCAAAGTTTGCGGACACTGTTGAGTGAACACTGGAAATCGGGGTGGGCTTTAGTATATGTAGTAATATTATCTATATATGATTATATAAAAATATTTATACAATATACATAGCAAATACAATATAGTTGTACACAAAAATTAACAATATACGAATAATTTAATTAAATAGATCTACCATTTATAGATTTTTTTTATACAATATACTATCAATATACGTATTAATATACCATATTTATACAAATACACAAGATTTGCACAAAATATTCTAACAATATACTTATGTGTAGATTATAAAAATTTAATCACAATTGTACACAAATCTATATCTACAATTTAAATTTACGAACCGTACAAAATACGTAAATATACTATTTTTTTTGTCGAACTTTTTCGAAATTACTAGATTAAAAATTGGCTTGGGTATACCCGAGCGCGTGATCTAGTCTAACTAGCGATTTCGATCGCTCGTTTAACTAGCAACTTTTAGCCATGTGAGCTAAGCGTATTTTTGCGCTGCCCTTGGCACATGTTAACTGCCAATCCTATTTTATTTTTGTAAAATATTAAACTCAATTTAAAACTAAAGTAATTTCAAAAAAAAAAAAAATCCATCCTTTGATGCTACGTATAATGCTGCTGGATTTTTTTTTTAATGTATTTTTGGTGGGCCTGTTGCTTGCAAGGAAAGAATGTTGCATCCATTGGAAAATCTACATCTTAAACTTTGTCTTCACGAAATATCCAACGTTGCAAATATATACATCAGCAGCATTTGTCAAAGACAGAAACAATCAAATTAACGAACAGAATTACTATTCGAATAATTACGGCAACAAAAACAATTTAGCAAAAAATCCCAACCAAGCAAAGTCTAGGAAGCTAAAATTAACGCAGCCATTTCGGAAAAAAAGTTGTTTCCGTAAGATCTCTGCCTGAAGAGTCAACATTCAAAACACACAAGCACACAAGCATGAAGCCCGCAAAATAAAGTTTCAAACCGAGCACGACCAAACAATCGAAGATAGATGCACACAAGTAGGCAATAAAAAGGTAGAAATAAAGAAAGAAAAAGGATAAAAAAGGCACGACAACTACAATAATGACAAAATTCAAATTGTAAGTCATCTAAACAAAGGCATCATTAACATGAATTATTCACCGCCACTCAATTTTGATCGATAACCAAGTCTTCACCAAGTTCTTAACAGTTAAAATGTCTTGTAGGATGCTTGAATTAGTAAGTGCAAAGATAAACAAAACTTATGACTAACAACATCAACTTTTTGCTATATTAACCAATAGAAAACAAATGAGGTTACCATGATGCCTGATAGAAAACAGTTAGATGTCCACGAACCCCGTAATCATCTTCCTTGGAGGCAAGAGAATAAAAAACCCGAGTTCACTGATCTTTTCTGGTGTCACACCGAAATTTTATTGCCGAAAAGGAACCATTAATGGAGGGCAAAGAATGTTAATTCTAACTGTACAGAGAAATGCTTCGTTAGACTCGCTCATTCGATTAAGTTGCACTTGTGAAGGATGAAGTCAAGGAGTACGGTATTAGAGACATGGGTCCTTGCTGATCGACGAGTTCATGGATGTCTTTAACGATATCGAATACTGCTTCTGGCTGTGCAAGTTTCAGAGCATTCTCTGACATTGTTTTTAGCTCATCCCACTTGGGTCCAAACCAACTGGCAACTAGACTGGCTGTTTCACTTGGGCTTCTGGAGTACACTCCTGCTGCGTTGTTTACAACATATGGAACATTGCCAACTTCCTGTAAAGCCGTATAAAACCATATACCATTACATTAAAAAGGTTGGTCTATATATGGACATCATTATGTGAGATGTGCCCATGCAAATACTTCATACTATATATTTTTAATTTATAAGAATCGATACTAACAGAATTTCTAAAACCAAAAGAGGTTTCGGTGATCTTTTAAGGAAGTTGAAGTAAAAGGTGTGTACAGTGGAATGAGGGGAACGTAAGAAAATACACATATAGTTTAGAATATGATCTCATACACCAGAGCGTATAGTAGTAGTACAGAATAAATGACATTCCAAATAGCAATAGACTAGTAGATACTAAAAAATAGATTTTAATAAGATTTATAACTCCAGTATTCAAAGTATTTCCAAAAACTATTACAAAATATGTGTTTTAGGGTCCCAAAGTCATAGACTAGAAGATATAAAAGCTGCCCACTAATACTTTGGAGTCCCAAACCACCTATTTGAAGTTTTGGAAAAACTTTGAATAATAAAATTCTAGATCCATCAAAATCTATTTTTTAATATTTAAAACTTTTCAAAAAATACCTCGGAAGAGATGTTTTTTGGAAAGATATATTATAATGGTTTGAAAATGTCCAAGTGAAAGCACTAACCTGACCAGGAATGAAGTCATTAAGAATGATAGGGAGTCCCCTTATGAGAGCCTCAGCTATGGTTCCAGGCCCCGCCTAGAAGTGAAATAACATGTATAAGTTCAAGGAAGCTTTTTTTTTTTTTTTAAATTAAACACATTATTCATCTTTAGTAATGAGAAGAAACAAGCATGCCTTGGTAATTATACAGTCACATGCACCCATCCACTTCTCCATCTGGGTCTCAAAACCTCTAATCTACAATTAGAAAGCACTTTATGTGAGATACTTTCAAAGCTTGAACACAACAACAACAACCGTAGCAACCCAGTAAAAAGTCCTGCCCGAGCAGGGTCTAGAGAGGGTACCTTGACAGGAACTTTCCATTCAATTGCTTGCAAAGTGGAGCTCAAGTTTTGGTTGCGCCCGCAAATTACCACGATTTGGCCGATGGGCTTACTAGAATCCTTATCGTAAAGAGCGTCTCCTAGAGCCTTGGCTGTTTTCTTGACTGGACCCATTCCCTCACCACCTCCCATCAATAAAACTGCTGGCAGTTCAGGATCCATCTCAAGCTCCTTCCTCAACTCATCCTGATTATCAAATAAATCTCCTAACCTTGTTAATCAGCAAAAGAAGTATATGCAGTAGCATTATGAAAAAAAAGGTAACAGCGGGAACCTTGATCAGAACTGCACGACAAAATGAAGGCCTGATTGGCAAACCAAATACTCGGATCTGTGACGACTCCAAGCCCTCTAGCATTGCCCTCTTGGAAACTTCCTCAGAGGGGCAATAACAACGATTGACATTGGCTTGGAACCTGCATATAAAAATAGCATGTCATTCTTTGTGGTGGTCACTAAAAAACTTCTCGAGTTCCAACAAATATTCCTTAAATTTCTCCCAAAACAATAAAAGAATCAAACTTTATACAGCAATGGTGAACTTGATTGATTTCTCGGTGAAATGTGGGAGCTCTAGCATTACTGCAGAACTATTTCTTGAAATTATATCTTTGATCCACAAAGAATAGAAATGTCAACTAGAAACAAACAAATAAATATATACTACCATGTTGGATGACAGGTATTCAGGTCTGTAATGACAGTTGCAAACACCACTTTGTTTTGAAGTCCTTGCCATTTAAGAACCCATAAAGGAATATGCTGCATTAGGGGATGCACACTAATAATAATATCTGGCTTGTATTTCTTCAGACCAGCCTCCACCTTCCTTCAGTCAATATAATTAGAAAAGCAAAAAAAAAGTTAGCAATGTCTACCTGTATAAAAGGATAGCTTATTCATGAGATTATTAAACGACTTTCTATCATTCAACTAACAACAATGATGATTCATTTGTCTTTTTTTTAACCTTTAAAGAAAAACACCACTGGATGGTAAAAGCAAACCCTTTCAGCTATTTATTAAAAAGAATGATTATAGGAAAATAGAATTTCTACTTTTCCTGAAATCATTATTTATTCAAAAAAAAAATCATTATCCATGACATCATTTTCTGGAGCACCTTAACGACCCCACAAAGGATCAAGACAGCTAAAAATCATGAAATAGATTAATCAAATACCAACAAACCAATAAAAGAGCATATTCACATCACACAAAGTAACATTATAAACAAATTGTTTGACCCAGCTGTCATACATTGATAGAGAATATAATATGACATATTATAAACTGTCATAAACTACTAAAGGTTCCAAGGTGTTTTTAACAAACATCTTCAGTTGGAATTGGGCTGAATGGAAAATAGATTAAAAAGAGGAAGCGTAAATGTGGGGCTCATACTTGGCGTAGAAGGCAGCGAGTGTGGCAAGATATAAGCAATGGACCCAGCGGGGAGAGGTGCCATGGAAGGCCATCTTCCAGAGCTGGACATGCTTCACCATGAACTTGTAGGAGCTATCCATGTTGTTAAGTGGCCAGCCTACGTGGTCCTTGCCAAAATCCTTTATAAATACCTGAAACATTTAGATTATTTGTTATCAATCGCTACATTCCGTAACCAAAACAGGATACAATTGCAAGCAATTATGTTCATATACTGATTGGAGTCCTAGTTTTACGTGCAAGTCGGCAGTCTGTGCCAGAAGACACGTTTTTGTTTGATAGTTTTACCTGAGTTTACTAATTCGGCTCGGTACTGAAAACTTTGATTGGAGTTAAACATAGGACCCCCCACCCACAGTCAGAAATTGGACACATACCATCCCTCCATCTATATGAAAGTTAAAATCTTAAATTTTCTAACTGTAATAGATGAAAATACCCTCAATATTAGGGAAAACTAGAGGGATAAGTGAGGGTATTTTCGTTTTCTACAGTTAAAAATTAAGGTTTTGACAGAAACATGATGTAGGGGCTGCGTGTCCAACCCCCTAATATTTAGCGTCTAATTTGTAAGATTGAAATATCTAAGGATCTAGGGTCTAGTTTGTCCAAAATTACAAAATGTAGGGTCCTATCGATTTAATCCTTGCGATTGTCCTTATCAAGATCTATCAAGTTACAAACCAAAATAATTAAGCACGGCAAGTAAATTATACCTGATATCCATCGCCGAATTCGATGCGGAATGCGTCACGGATGGCCTCGGCGGAGGCACGGTGTCCGCCGCCGGTGTCGCTCATTAGGATCAGCACGTTTTTGGTGCGCTCAGCACCGAGCTGAACGAGCTCCATGGTCCCATCATCTTCCTCCCAAACTCCCGGCTCGTAATCCTCCTCCGCCCCTCCGGCGTACAATGAGCACCTCTTCTCATGCGGCGTGCCCGCGCAATCGCTGTTGTTCTCGTCGATGTCCTCGTGTTGATGATGGTGGTGGTGGTGGTTGTATGCTGGGAGAACGCTGGAGAGCAGCGACAGCGACAGTGAGCGCCGTGGTGGTGCTGCTGCCGTCATGGCCGTCTACCACCGTCGCCGCTGGAGAAGCTGCCGTGAACGGAGGGAACAAGGGAACGTGCGGTTGAGAAACAGAGAGAATGCTATGCTAATATAGTAATATAGCAGGAGCAGCCAACGGTTTATAGAGAGAGAGAGAGAGAGACAGAGCAAGATGAGCTGGCTAACAGATCTGAGTTGGAACTAAAATTAGACGAAACCGGAAAACAATTGCAAATAGGATTTTTGTAGCTATTCCAAAAATACCGTTAGTCCGAACTTTATTAACGTATATCGTTATAATTCTAAAATTTTTAACAATTTGTGATACTTCGTAACTTAGAAAAATATTTATATATTTTTACCGTCAATTATGTTTGTCAATATGCTGACTTATAATTTTTTATTATTTGATCTTTTTTTTTTAATTTTGTTAAAGATAAATATATCTTTTATCTTTATTTACATATTTTTTTAGAAATATTTTCAATATAAAATTAAATATTTTGATAGATTATAACTTTAAGCTTACATTTTTTTTTTCAAAATATTCTTCTAATTATGTGTTAAAAAACAACAAAAAAATTGATTAAAAATTTAAAGTCTCAAAACACTAATTTAGAAATAATTTTGAAAAAAAATTAATATAAAAATTAAGTATTATATCAAAAATTTATAACTTTTTATCTTAAAGTTTTCAAAAAGAAAACCTCTAAAAATAGAGTAAAAGGCATATTTGTCTCTCACAAGATAAAAAATATAGGCAGTTTTGGCGAATCGGCCCCCCCGTAATTGGTTATTGGCGAACAGTGCCTCCTTAATTAATTTTGGCCAAATCGCGCCCCTTTACGCTGAAAATTGATAAAAATACCCTTATTTTAGTTTTTCGATCATAACTTTTTGTGTACTACTCCAAATGAGCTGAAATCGGTCCCGTTGGAACGATATTTGAATTATCTTTTCAATGGTACCAATTTCACTGCATTTAGAGCTCTGTACGAGAAGTTATGTCAAAAATACCGAATCAGCGTTAAGCTGCTACGTTATTTGACAGCGTTTCGGTATTTTTAATATAACTTTTCGTATATAGCTCCAAATGAGATAAAACTGGCCCCATTTGAAAGAGGACTCAAAGAGCTTTCCAAAAAGTATAAAATGAATAATAGGACATGTTGAATGAGCAGAAAGTTTTAAAGACACTGGATTAGTTAGAGCTTATATAGTTTCTAGAAACTAGTTAGTTATTCCAGCTGTAAATGATTAGGCAACAGTTGTCTATAAATAGTACCTGTAACTGTCATTAGTAATTATCAAAAAAATTAATCTGAAATTCTCCCTATTTTTCTGATTTCTGGATCTATGTTGTAACTGCCATTCTTTTTCATTATATGGTATCAGAGCAGGACTCGATCTTGTCGATCTTGTCTCTATTGCTGTTGATTTCTATCAGGTTTTCTTTCTCTCTGTTTGATTCACAATATGATCTGCTGAAATTTTTCAAATGGCTAAAGATCAAGAATCTGAAGATGAGGAAACACAGAAAATTCTGAGGGAGCGAATGCAATTCTATGATCCTGATGATGAATTGCAGCTCCATGGTTCAGAAACACCTGGATTGATGATCGTAAATTGTCCTTTGACAGACAAAAATTATCTGATTTGGAAGAACTCTATGATCACTGCACTAGAAGCCAAAAATAAGCTAGGTTTTGTGGATGGAACTTGTAAAATGCCTGCTACTACTTCTTCTAATTACAGGAAATGGAGAAGAGTTCATAGCATGGTGCTTGCTTGGATCAAGAATTCGATATCAAAGGAAATTGCTTCTGATTTCATGTTCGTTAATGAAGCAAAGGAGCTTTGGGATGATATTTCGGAAAGATTTGGAAGTTGTAATTCTCCCATGGTTTTTCAGCTGAAACGTGACATTTCTTTGATGAGACAAGGAGATATGAGTATTGTACAATATTATAGTAAACTAAAGCAGCTATGGGATCAATATGTTCAATTGAGGCCCTCTCTTGAAGCAGAAGGTGTTCTGAAGCAACAGCTTCATGAAAGAGAAGTGGAGGACAGAGTAATGCAATTTCTTATGGGACTTAATGATGTATATGAACCTGAAAGGAGCTCAATCTTGATGTTAGATCCACCGCCGACCATGAATAAAGTATATTCAATGTTGCTGAAGGCTGAAAAACACAAGCAAGTGAGTGTTGGAATGTCTAATACCACAGTAGTTGAAAACTCAGCTATGATGGTGAAGCAACAGAATTGGAAAAAGGAAGGTACAGGAATGAAGAATGCTATGAAAGGTGGCTCTAAGAAGGATAAGAGCAATCTGAAATGTTCACACTGTCTGAAAACTGGACATCTTAAGGAAGAATGTTTCCATATCATAGGGTTTCCAGAGTGGTGGAAACCTGCACAAGGCAAACCTCAGAATACTGGTAAACTTCAGAATGTTGGTGGAAATGCTTATTTAGCTGAGACACCATTTGAAGGAACATCAATTGAAGACAAAGATTGGCATAGTGTTATAGCAAATGCAGTCCAGAAGGAGATTGGAAGAATGATGAAAGGAAAAGCTCAGCTTGATAACACTGCTGGAGGTTCAGCAGGTTCAGTGAACTTTGCATATTTTCAGGATTTTGCAGGTAGCATCAGCCTCTCTTATCTTAGTTCTAATAATGTTGATTATTTGAATAAGGATGATTGGATTAATGACACTGGAGCCACAGGACATATGAGTTCTAATTTAGAAAATATGATTAATCTTAGAAATGTTGATTCATTTACCCCTGTTTGTTTGCCTGATGGTAGCATTAGACAAGTACATAAGATTGGAGATGTTGTTTTATCTTCCACATTAACACTGACTGGATGTTTATT
The DNA here is from genome assembly GCA_002076135.1 of Xerophyta viscosa. Lineage (NCBI taxonomy): Eukaryota > Viridiplantae > Streptophyta > Magnoliopsida > Pandanales > Velloziaceae > Xerophyta > Xerophyta viscosa. The sequence goes on along the minus strand of MJHO01000132.1, from coordinate 399,495 downwards.
CATACCTTCTTTCAAACACAATCTTTTATCAGTCAGAAAACTAGCAAAATCCTTTCTTTTTTTTCAGTTTTTTGATGATTTTTGCTTGCTACAGGACCTTAAAAATGGACAGGTCCTTGCAGCTGGTAAAGTTATCAAGGAGCTATACATCCTGAATAAAGATTCATTCACTCCTCAAGCTATTCTACAAAGCCAGCAGTTATATGCTTCTTATGTACTTAGAGCCAGAAGATTCTATAATTCTAGTTCTGAAAATAAAGCTTGTTCAGTAGTTACTCTTTCTACTTGGCATAATAGGCTAGGGCATCCTTCATTTGCTGTAATAAAACATCTCTCTGATTGTATTCAAACTACCGAGAATAAATCAGATTCTAGTATATGTGAAATTTGTCCTCTTTCTAAACAACAAAGAACTCCTTTTCCTGTCAGTTTTATTCAGAGCACTGAGACATTTTCTATGCTTCACATTGATGTCTGGGGGCCCTATAAACAAGCCACAAATAATGGATTTCGTTTCTTTTTAACTATTGTTGATGATCATAGTAGATGTACATGGACTTTTCTGATGAAATTCAAAACTCAAGTCAGCAGCATCCTTGAAAATTTTCTTTTAATGATCAAAACTCAGTACCAAAGTCATGTCAAGATCATTAGGACTGACAATGGCACGGAATTCTTGAATGAAAACTGCCAAAACCTTCTTTCTAAACATGGAATTATACATCAAAGAAGTTGTCCTTATACACCCAACAAAATGGAGTAGTAGAAAGAAAACATAAACACTTGCTTCAAGTGGCTAGATCATTGTTGATTCAGTCACATTTACCTAAACATTTCTGGGGGGATGCAGTTCTCACAGCCACTTATCTAATAAACAGATTGCCCTCTCCAATCTTGCAATGGAGATCACCTTTTGAAATACTTCATCACTGTAAACCTGATCTTTCAAACCTTAAAACCTTTGGTTGTTTGGCTTTTGCAGTAGATAATACCCCTCATAAAGACAAATTTGATCCCAGAAGTTTTAAGGGGATATTTGTTGGATATCCTCCAGGGCAAAAGGGATACAAGATATACTGTCCTGCTTTACATAAAACCATTGTATCTAGGGATGTCATATTTCATGAGTCAATTTTTCCTCTCCATGATAAACCAGAATCAGACATAGTTCTTCCAAATCCCATCAATGATGACTTTCCTAATGATATCATGATCTCTAAAGCTCCCATGTTACCATTACATCCTCAATCTGAATCTGAAAATTTTACAGAACCTTCTCCACATTTGATTTCTCCTTCAGATTCTCAGCTTGAACCTGTACCATCTATCAGACATAGTACTAGAACCAGAAAGCTTCCAACTTACTTGGATGATTTTGTCTTGATAAATACTTGTACTACTGATTCAACATCTGCTTATATTTCTACTGATTGCTGTGTTTTCTCTAAAACTCATGAGTCATTTGTGGCTAACTTGTCAACATTTCAAGAACCTTATACATATAATCAAGCCAGAACTAATATAAAGTGGGTAGATGCTATGAATCAAGAACTGCAAGCCCTTGAAGATAATGCTACTTGGGAGCTAACCTCTTTACCTGCAGGAAAGAGACCTATTGGTTCTAAGTGGGTTTACAGGGTTAAATGTAAGCCAGATGGATCTGTTGATAGATTTAAAGCAAGACTAGTGGCTAAAGGATATACACAAGTGGAAGGTGAGGATTATTCAGAAATTTTCTCACCAGTGGCTAAATCAGTAACTGTTAGGATCCTTCTAGCAGTAGCAGCATCACACAATTGGCCATTACATCAATTAGATATCAATAATGCATTCTTGCATGGATTTATTGATGAAGAAGTTTATATGTTACCTCCTCCTGGCTATGCAAAAGCTCTTCCTGGTCAGGTTTGTAAATTGAGAAAATCCATCTATGGTCTTAAACAAGCCTCAAGGCAGTGGAATGCTGAATTCACTTCTAAGCTGAATGATTTTGGGTTTAAGCAATCCTATCATGATAATTGCTTGTTTACTCTTGTAACTCCTAAGTCTATGCTGTTCTTACTGGTTTATGTGGATGATGTGCTCATCACTGGTTCAGATGAGGGACAAATTCATAAGGTTAAACAGTTTCTAGATGCTGCATTTTCTATTAAAGATCTTGGCACTGCCAAATTTTTTTAGGTATGGAGATTGCCAGGTCTCATGAAGGACTTTATATTAGTCAGAGAAAGTATGTCATTGACATTCTTAGGGATACAGAAATGTTGGATTGTCATCCTGTTTCTACTCCATTTCCTAAGGATTTTAAGTTTTCAGCTGAAGACACTAGTCCTGCCTATCCAGATCCTGCCAGATACAGAAGATTAGTGGGGCGTTTATTATACTTGAATTTTACTAGACCAGATTTAACTCATGCTGTGCAACAGCTGAGTCAATTTGTTCAGTCTCCTAAGCAATCACATTGGATAGCAGCCACTCATGTTCTTAGATATCTTGCTGGTTGTCCATCTAAAGGGTTGTTTTATCCTAGTTCCACCACTCTAAAACCTCAAGCATACAGTGATGCAGATTGGGGAAGTTGCAAATTCACAAGAAGATCTTTAACTGGATACTGTATATTTCTAGGAGATTGCCTTGTTTCTTGGAAAACTAAGAAACAATCAACTGTCTCATGTTCATCAGCAGAGGCAGAATATAGAGCCATGGCTGCTACTGTCAGAGAACTACAATGGATTGCTTATGTTCTGAAAGATTTTCAGATCTCTGTTGAGCTCCCGATTCCTTTCTGGTGTGACAATCAGGCTGCAATCTACATTGCTGCAAATCCAGTGTTTCATGAACGCACGAAACACATAGAAATAGATTGTCATGTTGTTCGAGATCTTTATAAGCAAGGCTTCATTGCTCTTAATCATATCAGTTCATCCAATCAACTTGCTGATGTCCTAACCAAGTCTCTTGCAGCTCCTGTTTTTGACAAGATTATTGGCAAGATGAGCTTATGTCTTTCATCCCCAGCTCATCTTGAGGGGGGAGTGTTGAATGAGCAGAAAGTTTTAAAGACACTGGATTAGTTAGAGCTTATATAGTTTCTAGAAACTAGTTAGTTATTCCAGCTGTAAATGATTAGGCAACAGTTGTCTATAAATAGTACCTGTAACTGTCATTAGTAATTATCAAAAAAATTAATCTGAAATTCTCCCTATTTTTCTGATTTCTGGATCTATGTTGTAACTGCCATTCTTTTTCATTATATATGCCGGCAAACGCCTGCGAACACCCGCGAACACCTGCGAACACCCGCGAACACCTACGAACACTTGCGAACGCGTTTCCACATTACTTTTTGTATAGTACTCCAAATGAGTCGAAATCAGTCCCATTAGAAATATATTGGAATTATCTTTCTAATGGGACCAATTTCACTGCATTTAGAGTTTTGTACGAGAAGTTATGTCAAAAATACCGAATCAGCATCAAGCTGCTACGGTATTTGACAGTGTTTCGGTATTTTTAGTATAACTTTTCGTATATAGCTCCAAATGAAATGAAACTGGTCTCATTTGAAAGAGGACTCAAATATATTTCCAAAAAGTATAAAATAAATACTAGGACATGCCGGCAAACGCCTGCGAACACCCGCGAACACCTGCTAACACCCGCGAATACCTGCGAACACTTGCGAACGCTTTTCCACATAACTTTTTGTATAGAACTTCAAATGAGACGAAATTAGTCTCGTTTGAAAGATATTTAAGTTCTCTTTCTAATGGAACTAGTTTCACATCATTTCGAGATACGTATGAAAAGTTATGTCAAACATACCGAACCAATATCAAGCTGCTACGGTATTGGACAGCATCTCGGTATTTTTGGTATAACTTTTAGTAGAGAGCTCTAAATGAGATGAAACTAATCCCATTTGAAAGAGAACTCAAATAGATTTCTAAAAAGTATAAAATAAACACTAGGACATGCTGGTAAGCACCTGCGAACACCCACGAACACCTGCGAACACCTACAAACTCTTTTCTATATAACGTTTCGTACATATCTCCAAATGTAGTGAAACTAGAACCACTAGAACTATGACGCAAATATCTTTCAAATGGGACTAATTTTATCTTATTTGGAGGTTTCTACAAAAAGTTATGCTGAAATGTGTTCCCAAGTGTTCGCAGGTGTTTGCAGGTGTTCGCGGGTGTTCGCAAGTGTTCGCGGATATGTCTTAGTGTTAAATTTATACTTGTTAGAAAGCTATTTGAGTCATCTTTCAAATGGGATTAGTTTCATCTCATTTGGAGCTCTCTACTAAAATTTATACCAAAAATACAGAGATGCTGTCCAATACCGTAGCAGCTTGACATTGGTTCGGTATTTTTGACATAACTTTTCGTACTTATCTCCAAATGCTGTGAAACTAGTTCCATTGGAAAGATAACTTAACTATCTTTCAAATCAGACAAATTTCGTCTCAGTTGAAGTTCGCTACAAAACGTTATGTGGAAAAGCGTTCGCAAATGTTCGCAAATGTTCGCGGGTGTTCGCGGGTGTTCGCAGGTGTTCGTAGGCGGTTGCCGGCATGTCCTAATATTCATTTTATACTTGTTGAAAAGCTCTTTGAGTCCTCTTTCAAATGAGATCAATTTCATCTCATTTGGAGCTATATATGAAAGTTATACTAAAAATACCGAAACACTGTCAAATACCATAGCAGCTTGATGCTGATTCGGTATTTTTGACATAACTTCTAGTACAGAGCTCTAAATGCAGTAAAATTGGTCCCATGGGAAAGATAATTCAAATAGCTTTCTAACAGGATCTATTTTGACTCATTTGGAGTACTATACAAAAAGTTATATAGAAAAGCGTTCATAAGTGTTCGCAGGTGTTCGCGGTGTTCGCGGGTGTTCGCAGGTGTTCGCGGGTGTTCACAGGCGTTCGCTGGTATGTCCTAGTATTCATTTTATACTTGCTGGAAATATCTTTGAGTTCTCTTTCAAATGGGACCTATTTCATCTCATTTGGAGCTATATACGAAAAGTTATACTAAAAATACCGAAACGCTGTCAAATACCGTAGCAGCTTGACGCTGATTCGGTATTTTTGACATAACGTCTCGTACAGAGCTCTAAATGCAGTGAAATTAGTCCCATTGGAAAGATAATTCAAATATCTTTCCAACGGGATCAATTTTAGCTCATTTGGAGTAGTATACAAAATGTTATGTAGAAAAGCGTTCGCAAGTGTTCGCAGGTGTTCGCGGGTGTTCGCAGGTGTTCGCAGGTGTTCGCGGGTGTTCGCAGGCGTTCGCCGGCATGTCCTAATATTCATTTTATACTTGTTGGAAATCTATTTGAGTCCTCTTTCAAATGGGACCAGTTTTATCTCATTTGGAGCTATATACGAAAATTTATACTAAAAATACCGAAACGCTGTCAAATAACGTAGCAGCTTGACGCTGATTCGGTATTTTTTACATAACTTCTCGTACAGAGCTCTAAATGCAGTGAAATTAGTCTAATTGGAAAGAAAATTCAAATATCTTTCCAACGGGACCAATTTCAGCTCATTTGGAGTAGTACATAAAAAGTTATGATCGAAAAACTAAGATAAGAGTATTTTTGTTATTTTTTAGCGTAAAGGGGCGCGATTTGGCCAAAATTAATTAGGGGGGCGCTGTTCGCCAATAACCAATTAAAGGGGATCCCGATTCGCCAAAAATGCCAAAAATATAGAAATATCATGTCAGTAAATTGATGAACGTATATGAAAAAGTCAACGGCAAGATTATTGCAGATTTATTTTTTTGTAAACATACAAATTATGAGCACTTTTAAAAGTTTTGAATTATATTAGTAGATTTTACCAAAATTCATGAATTAGTAGAATTTTATATTAACTTCAAAAAGCTAAACTTTAAAAACAATTCAGCGCCGATCTTTATCGATCTAAAAAATATATAAAATTGGGTTATTAAATATGTCCCAAGACTCTCGGGGATGCCTTTTGGGACATCAAGCAACGCCCAAATGAAAATATATGATTTTTCAAGAGATTTTTTGATGTAACGGTTATACCACGTTATTCTATATAACGGTCTAAAAAATTCTATTTAGAAATAATTTTTTAGAAAAATTTTCAATATCGAAATTGTAGATTTTGATGATATCTATAAATTTCTTGTTTACATTTTTCTCAAAAATACTTGTAAGAATATATTTTGGAACTCCAATAACAGATTTGAAACGGATTTTAAAGCTGTTTTAATATCTGTTGAACCCGTTAAAATTTGGAGTCCGAAAATATATGTTTAGAAGTTTTTCTAGTAAACTTTTGAATATGAAAATTATAGATCCCATCAAAATCTACAAATTCACTTAGAAAGTCTTTCCAAAAAATTATCGTAATTTTTTTTAATTTAAATACAAGTAGAATATATACTGATGTGGCGTAAAAGTTTCAATTGTAGAATTTTTTATTATTCTTCATGTGCCTGGCAATCTAGTTCTTTAAGGAGTGTGTATTATTTTCAATGAGGTTATAAGAATAAAAAAAAGGAATAATTGCATATCAGCCTCAGTTTTCAATCTCTTACAAATCAACCATTTATTTCAAATTATTTACAAATCAAACACCTTTAAAATTTGTATCAAAAATATTTTGATCACTATATAATTATTTTTTGGAGAAGTTTCAAATATGAAAAAAAAAAAAAAATTTTAATGTGATTTACAACTACTGTATTCAAAGTTTTTTTTTAAAAAAGGATATTTTCAAGCCTAAATATATATTCAAAGTTGGTTTAAAAATTTAATCTGCTAATCTGATAAAACTTTAGAACCTAAATATATATTTAGAAGATTTTTAAAAAATATTTAAATACAAGAAAAATGGAGTTTGTTGTGATTTATAATTTTTATATTTAAAATTAATTTTTTTAAAAAGCTCTCCCATAACAAAATGCTGCCTTCCATGTAAGTGTTCATCTGCCAAGTTCCCAGTTTTGCCATGCTACATTCTATTTACATGTTAACCATCTATGTTCTATCTTTTTATCGGCAAGTTATTTGTGCTCGAACGTAGTGGATCCCTATTTTATGCTTTCTCTTTCTCACTTCAATTGAGGCTGGTGTATATAATTTTTTTAAAAATACGGACCGTGTCTTTGCATTTTTTTTTTAAAAAAAAAGACATATTTAAGTTAACTCTCAAAACTACTATACACAGCTAGCTGCTAGCGGATGTATTTAAAAAGATGACTAGAAGAAAGTCCGTACTTTATTATAAGAAAGGTGGCAGATTTTTTGGGGTGATTATTGTTACGATGATCGTTATAAACGGCCAGTTATTTGCACCACTATAATCTCAGAAAAAAAAAAAAACAAAAACGAAGAAGAGTTAACCCTATGAAAGATGGAGAGTCTGGCAAAATGCTTTAAGTTAAAACTAGTCAGTGTGCTTGTGTTTTTCCATTGCTGAGTTTCAGGTCAAATATATTGATAAATTAATGCCTGCGTACCTAACAATATATGGGTATAGGATGTATTACATGTTACACCCATAAGCTCTGTTATTTTTGAAACCCGCTTCAAATCCGTTAAATTTTAGATCTCTAAAATATATTTTTAAAAGTATTTTCTAAAAAAAATTTAAACACGAAAGTTGTAGATCTCGTCAAAATCTACAATTTTGATGTTGAAATTTTTTTCAAATATTATTTTTAAATAAATTTTTTAGATCGTTATAAAAAATAACGTGGTGTAACTGTTATACTCAAAAAATTTTCTTTCGAAAACGATCTATTACCTTTATCCCACTGACCCGGCATTCAATCTTTTCCGTTTGAGCTGTATAAATGTTGATGAAGCAAAGAATTAAAATAATACTAGTTCTGTACCTTTATCCACGATAGTAAATTATATATATAATTATCTATAATAATAATATTAAAAAATTAATTTTTTATTTTTTATTATATTAATTTCTTACAAATTTTATTTTTATTAAACTATTAAATTTTATTTCTTGTATGGTATTATAGTAAAAATATACATTAAATTTTATATATAAAATTATTTTGAAGATTGATATTAAATCTCATATATATGATTAAAGAATTTTGTACATAATAAAATTTTATTTAAAAAATTAACATTACATAATATATAATATATAATATAATTACTTTTATACTATTTTTATTTCTATTTTTAGATTATTTTATAAATTATTATTTTAATTAAGTATTTATTTATATTAATAGACTTTACATATTATTCAAAAAAACTACATGATTTTACAAATTTTTATCAATTAATACAAATATCACATGACTTTTTTAAAATAAGAGTAAATGCCATATGGCACATAAAAAATTATTCAAACTACCACGTGGCATAACGGTTTTCATCACCTACTTTATATATATATATATATATATATATATATATATATATATATATATATATATATAGCGCATAAGGGGTCAGTGCTATTTAAAAGGTTTCATGTTACCTACGTAATTGGGTTTTGTCTAACGAATTCTTACTACAAACTCGAATAAAATAACATCTCATATTAAAATAAATTAAAAAAACAAAAACACTAAGGTAGCTTCTTTGCAGATTTTTTTTTAGCTCGTCCAAATTCATTTTATAACTGACAGAAATATTAAGATAGTTTGTCTAAAATATTTCAGCTTAAACATTACGAATAAGTACTTGCAATATTATGCTAGCCATATGAAATACTAAACTAGCAATTTATGTATATTTTTGAATTTTCAATCATGATTTTTTTTTTTGGAAAAAGTTGAAAAAAAATGTAAGAACTGATTTGTATGAGTTTTAAAAAGCATGTTATATTTTGATATATCCCCAGAAAAAACAAAAAATAAAAGCCATTCTATAATAAATAAATCATAGAGTCTTTTACTAAGTAATCAGTGCTAGGTGTTAGGAGTAGATTACGATCTATTTTTTATAAAGGATAAGTCGTAAGTTTAAATTTCAGTAATATCTAGTTTGAAGAATCCATTGTTACTATTCAGTATATGATCTAGATAGAAACTAAACTTGAACTCAAGATAAAAAAATTTTAAAAAAAAGTTTATTGTAAATTGGTTGGCAATCTTGACTCTGATCTAGACTTCTCGCAATTTTCTTTTTCTTTTGAAAAAAAAAAACATTGCTTTCGTTAAAAAAGAAATGATCGTACATCAAATTTAGCTGACATTAGGGCCCAAAATATAAAAGGTTCTAAATATCCAGTAACAGCCTGCTAGGTCACTGCCACAACAAGTATAAATGATAGGGTCCCATCCGTAAAAGTCGGCTACTGGCCAGTGAAGGAGTACAAAAATTAGAAAAAAAAGGAAAAATACCAAATCAGCCCCCCATTTTCAATTCCCATACCATATCAGCCCCTCCTCTCCAAAACAGCCCAAATCAGCCCCCCATTCACTGTTTACCTTTTTTTTGATAAAACTGTCCTTTTATTGCCGACACCGAGATCACCTACTTAGAAGCATTTTTTGAAAAATTATTGAACATGAAAGTTGTAGATCTTCGCGAGATCTACAACTTTCATGTTCAAAATTTTTCCAAAAAATACTTCTAGGTAGGTGTTTTCGATGTCCGAACTATTTGTAGCAATTTCGGGTCGGGTCGGGTCGACCCGTTATGCTTCCGACCTCAAAAACATAACTTTTGAAGTATTTTTTTGAAAAATTTTCAACATGAAAGTTGTAGTTCTTTCTGAGATCTACAAATTTCATGTTCAAAGTTTTTTCTAAGGTCGCTTCTAAATGGATGATATCGGTGTCCGAAGTGTTAACGGGTATAGGGGTAATTTCGTCCGAAAAATTTGCAAACAGTGACGCAGGGGCTGATCCGACGCAAATTCAAAATGGGGGGTTGATTCGGCACGTTTTAAACAGTAGAGGGGCTGATATGGTAGTATCCCGAAAAAAAATTGGGATCTTTTTCTATCAGCCCATAAAACCCAAACATTTTCCTATTCAGCCCCTATGCTTTCATTTCTTCTCTTCTAACCCCTCCTAAAAAATCGTGTCATACCGTTTTGACTATTGTATCAGTGTTTTTTGAAAAAAAATTTAACATAAAAATTGTATATTTTTATGAGCTCTACAACTTTCATATTTAACATTTTTTCAAAAAATACGTATAAGTAAGTATTTTGAGACTTTGAAATTTCAGCGGGTTAACGGGTCGAATTCAAAATCCGTTAATATTTCGGAGAATCAAAACACTTATTTAAAAGTATTTTTTGGAATAATGTTAAACATAAAAGTTATAGATCTCATTAAAATCTATAATTTTAATGTTGAATTTTTTTTAAAAAAATATTGATACGATGTTCAAAAATGAAGTGCATGATTTTCAAGAGAGGGGCTGAAAACGAAATAGCCATTTGTGAAGGGCTGAACGACGTTTTCAAACCAGAGGCCTGCCGATAATTATTCAAAAAAAAATGATAGTTAACAACATGCCAGAGCACTACCACCATTTTGCTGCACGTGCGTCAAAAATAGAAAAAAAAAGATTATGTGTGTGTTTTTGAAAAAATTCTAATATTAAAATTATAAATTTTAATAAGCTATAATTTTTATTTTATTTATTTTTTAAATAGTTTTAAATAAATATTTTGGCGTTTTAAAATTTAACGGATTTTAAATAAGTTTAAATAAACCCACTTCAAATCCGTAAAATTTTGGAGTTAAAACACTTTTTTAAAAATATTTTTTAAAAAAATATATTTTATTAAAATTTATAATTTTTATATTTAATTTTTTTTTAAAAAAAAATACAAATAATATTATTTTTTTTTTATTTTTTGTCACGCCCACGCACCAAAATGATGGTGCGCGTACGCACGCTAGAATCTCTTGAAAGCTACAGACAAAAGAAGACCGTATCAGTCCAGGTGAGAGGATAACTTGCAGTTTATACGGCATTTACAAATAATTTTCGAACTCGTTTTATGCGAATTTGGCTTTTGCTAAACAAAATAATAATATTTAAAAGAATTGAGAGAGAGAGAGAGAGAAAGAGAATAGTACTGCAATAAAGCTGCAAAAAATCTTGTGGAAAAAATATATTATCCCACTGACCCGACATTTAATCTTTCCATGTGAGCTATATAAATGTTCACGAAGCTAAGAATTAAAACCAGGGATAATTTGAGTTTTGCCCCTTTAGGAGCCTGTAAAAATGCACCCTTAAAACAATACTGTTTTTTACCCGTACAATGCACAAATTAAATCTATAAAATTAAAGTATTGTTTCGATCAATTTTATTTAGTATCGTAAATATTTTACTATATAAGATACTGAGTATTCATCATATTGAATAGTCACTACATCCTAGATACTATTATTTTGATGTTCCAATTATCTAGGATTGGCTTCATTGAGAATTGTATATTTTTCAGGAGTGGACACCTAATCAACTGAAAAATAATAAAAATATTAATATATATAATGTTAAAATCATAACGATTATTTTAGAAAAATTATTACCATCAATTGCAGTAGCTGGAGTATTTCGACAGTATGTAATTTTTACCATTTCAATTATAACTATATTTTTGGCATTTGATATATTGTTTATCAGTTTATTTCTTCTTCATTTGATGTGGCTTTTTATATTACATATTTTTATGGATTGTTGGTGAATGAATATTGTGACTTTTCATTTTACTTTTATATATATTTTATTTGTGGAATTACTATGTATTGATTAGTAGACCACATGATTTTAGACGGATATCTTTGTATATCATTTATATCGTTTTATTACTATAGTAATAGTTAAATATTTTCTTTAAGCATTATATAATGGGTAAAGGCCCAATCATTTTTTTTACATTCAATTCAATATTTAAAATGATAGAGGAACTGTCATATGGCAGAAAAAAAACCACGTCTTTTTGTTTTTTGAGAAGAGGAAAGAAAAGGGAGAAAAATAAGAAAAAAAAATCACATAAAAAGAAAAGTAAGAGATGCCACATGACATCCAAATCTTTGATAGACAGTTTTATATGTATGTGTGTGTGCGTGTATATATATATATATATATATAATTAGGGATCGGTGCAATGTATAGTCCCGCCCAAATGATATGTCCGGAGAGTAAAATTTACGTAAATATATATGGCCCTCAGTAAAATTTCGGAGAAAATTATTTTTATTATGGCCCTCAGTATGACAAATTTTACACCCAAACATACAAATAAAAAAAGAAGTCCACAAAGCACCCTAAATAAGGATAGTGCACTGAAGCTGCAAAAATTTTCTAATCCATCTAAAGAAACCAGTTATTGACAGGTCTTATATAGGAACTAGGATGTGTATATCATGAATATCATGGCAACTACCCAAATGGACTAGCAAATTCACTTAGACTGATTAAATCAATGAATCATGTTATAAAAGGATGATGCTTTTCAAAATTCGTACGAATCAGTCTATATATTTTCATTTTTTATTTTTTTTAAAAATCTCATTAGCAATTCTAAAATATTCTAAACGGCTAGTGTAATGTTATAAAAACTTATTTTGTAGTATTTTCACTGAAATATTTTGAACGAACTTTTTTAGTACTAGTGCGAGCTAAAAAAGTATTCTGGGTAGATTTTTTTTTTTTCCTTTGACAAATCCCCTTAAATCTACTTTGACTAGAGATTTCAATTATTAGTGAATTACTTAAAATCCGTTAAATTTTGGAACTCTAAAATGTTAATTTTGAAGTATTTTAAAAAAATTTTGATCATAAAAATTATAAATCTTATCAAAATTTATAAATTATATTTAAAACTTTTTTTTTAAAATAATTATAAAATTTAATTTTTTTAATTTAAACACAAAAAAATATATGCTAACGGTAACCTCAAGATTTTTTTACAGCTTCATTGCACTATATATGTAACCAGTGATGGCTCATCCTCATGCAAGCGACACGTAGGCTGTGTTTGGAATGGGAGAAAGAAAATAGAGGGAAAGAAATAGGAAGGGAAAAAAATCGGGGAAAGAAAAGTGGATGGAATTGTTTTCCTTCCGGATGTTTGGATAAAGATGGGAAAGAAACGAGTATTTTAAATTTGAAATTATTTAGAATAAATCAAGATAATGGAACCCAAGAGGTCCATAAGTTCTTCCAGATCAATTTCCTTGCCGTTTTCAATATCTCCTCGATCCAGATTAATCTTTTTGCCCATTTCAGCGTCAGTAGCAGGTTTCTTTCTTTTCTTTTTTTTTTTGTTGGTAAAAGCTCGCAGCGGCTTCAGCTTTCCCTCCCTTTTCTCTCCGATTCGGGGAGAAAAAAAATTGATGGGGGCCCAGCGATTTTTTTCCCTCCGGTTTCCTCTCCATCGTCATTCCTCTGCTTTACCAAACGGGGGAAATTAAAAATTTCCTCCATTTTCTCTTCCACCTAATTCATTCCCTCCCGTTTCTTGCGTCCCAAACACAGTGATAATGGCCGCATTAATACAAGATAAGTCAATCAAAGTTCTCCAACAATTCACTGTCTCGCCGCCGACCGGCACGGTCTTCGCGACCTCTCTTCCCCTCACCGTCCTCGACCTCGCTTGGTTGCATGGCCCCTTCGTCCACTGTATCTTCTTCTTCAACTTCCCCAACTCCACCTCTTGCTTCATTCACCAAGTCCTCCCAGACCTCGTATCTTCTCTCTCCGCCACTCTGCAACTCTTCTTCCCCCTCGCCGGCAGCATCCGGCTGTCCCCTACCTCCACCGACCAATATGAATTCTACTACGACCCTGCAACCGCCACTTCGGGAGTACCTTTCACCGTCGCGGAGACGGACGAAGACTTCGACGACCTCGCCGGTGACCACGACCGCGACATCCGTGTTCTGAGACGGCTCGTTCCGCTGCTGCAGGTAGAAGACGACGGGGAGTTCCCTCTTCCACGTAAACTAATAGCGGTTCAGGCGACCGTCTTCCCCGGACGGGGCTTCAGCCTCGCCACCAACAACCACCATGCCGTTTGCGACGGCGCCGGTTATGCACAATTTCTTAAAACATGGGCAAACATTTGTCGTAAATCCTCACCTCTTACTCCGCCATTGTTAGATAGATCTATCATCGTCGACGCGAAAGGATATTACAACATTGTCTTGAATATTATGAGAATGAATGCAAGAGCCATGCCCGGGAAGTCCAAAAATGACGAGGAGATGCCGCCGCCGCCGTCGCCGGAGATCGTGCTTGGGAGCTTCACGCTGAATAAAGATGCCATAAAGATGCTCAAGGAAACGGTGGGAGCTGGGGCTACGTTCCACAGCTCGACGTTTGTAGTAGCGTGCGCGTACACGTGGGTCTGCATTGTGAAGTCGAGGAGCTACAAGGCTGAGGAAGATAAGGTATACTTCTGTTGCGCCGTCAATAGTCGACGGCGACTTAACCCGCCATTGCCGGAGAGCTACTTCGGTAACTCCGTAACATTTTGCCTAGCAGACGTTAAGACCGCCGGCGAGCTCTGTGGAGAAGAAGGTTTCGTGAAGGCGGCGGAGGCGATAGGAAGAGGTATTGATAGGATTAACAAGAATGCTACAGAGGAAGGAGAGAGAGTGATGAAGGAGAAGCCGATGATTCCGCCGGAGAGAGTAGTCGGAGTTGCATTCTCTCCAAAATTTGGATTTTATGATGTAGACTTCGGGTGGGGCTCACCGGAGAAGGTGGACGTGCCATCAATCGCCGACGAGAGAGCGGTGTCGGTGCTGGAAAGCAAGGAGAAAGACGGAGGTATTCAAGTCGGAGTTGTTTGTCCAAGATCAGAGATGGAAATTTTCCGCACTCATTTTGCTGCTGGACTTGGTCGCATTAAACAACAACAATCCAGCACAGTCCGACTCGAGAGGTCTATACAGTAATGTTTTTGAGGAGACTATTTCTGTGGTTTTTGAGATTGTCTTTAAGTTTGTCATTTTCTTATTGTTGAGTTCTCTGCTCGGACATCGCATTATAATGCAACCTTAAGATGAATGTGATATATAGCTGTGATGATGAATGCGATGCGTGCGGTTCGTGAGCCGTACGTTCCGGATTCGTGGGCATCCTGTTCTTGGGTCGACCGGCAGGCGTGCGGCTCGTGAGCCGTGCGTCCCGGATTCGATATCCAAGAGTGTCCTGAAATAGAGATATGTCCGTGGCGGCGTGTTTACAACGGTTGTGGAAAAGCTGGTGGTCAGATAACTCCCAGTACTCCATATGGTCTGGGACAGTCGTCAGGTCGGGATTTTACTCTCCTGCACGTACTTGGGTCCAAAATGGTTCTATAGTTATGCGTAAAACTGTGGTCCGTGAGTTAGCGGAAATCGAAGGAGGGATTTTATCTTGTTATATATAAAAAAAGAAAAAAGATGAATACGATGCGATGAATGGAACGCGGTTGATCGAACCCAATGTTGCAAAGAATAAAAGAAAGAATTACTAGATAAGAGATTTTAGTTAGAATTTGGAATATGTTTGAGATATTTTAATTAGAATATTTCGTAAAATACTTGGTAAAAAATATACTTTTTATTATTTTGTAATATTTAATGAATGGAAGTAGATTACTATTTGTAGAAGTTATTGCATCCGAATTTGCATTATTATAGAATTTTCATATTCCTTACCCCATTTCCTCCTTATCTTCCTACATTATTTAGTTGGACCATCTCCAGTGTCCGTCTAAATTCGATCGACCACCGCACTACTTCAACACATCCTACGTTTGCTCTCCGAAAAATATCGAGCAATAGTCAAATTCTCGATCTTTATCTTTCCAACAAGCAATTGAGATAGATGGACCATTCCTTCGAGTTAGATCAAGGTAAAAACTTTTGCGACTAATTTTAGTATAATTAACGACTAAAATATTAGCAGCTACTAGGTATTTTTGTTGTAGTATAACTTTAAAGAGGATTGTTGATGCAAAACTCGTGGAGGAGCTTGACAATACTTTTAGGGGGGTAATTTCTCATTAGAATAAACAACAAAAGTGAAGCATTTTTTTGAAATAATGAGGTGATTTTTTTGTGATAAATATTAGATCATTTTACTAGATACAGTATTCTAACCATAATCCTTGCATCATAGTTACGAAGTAAATTTCGTACGCGTCTTGCCTCCGATATACCACAACAGTTATAATATCCTTTTTTGAAAACTCATCGACGGTGATTTTAACTCGTGAATAATTGTTTAGTGAAAAAATCTACCTCACAAGTTGAGCTACAAAATCAGGATTATAAAGAATCTTTTTTCCAATTTATTAATTATTCTACTAAAAGGCCGAATCTTCCCGTGTCAAGAACTCTGCTTTAATTGTATCGATAACAAACAAGATCCAGAGACTTGAATGCATTGTGTATTGTTACATTGATTTACCTTTTTTTTCTTTTTTAAAAAAAAGGCTTCATGAACATTAATGAAGGTCACATGACCTTTTACATAGCACCCATCCTTAGAATGGAGATTGGAATGAATTCTGTATTGTTTAGGATAATGACATATCAGCCCCATTTCAAGTTTCCATTCCAAATCAGCCCCCTATTTCAAAAAAACGTCCATTTCAGCCCTTTATTTACTGTTTGGATTTTTTTCGGACGAAAATAATCCTGACTGTCGGATGCCTAAAACACCTATCTAAACTATTTTTTGAAAAATTTTTCAACATGAAAGTTATAGATCTCATTGAGATCTATAACTTTCATGTTGAAAATTTTTCCAAATAATACTTCTAGATTGGTGTTTTCGGCGTCCGAACTGTTTAGCAGATTACGGGTCGACCCGTTAACAGTTCGGACTCCGAAAACACCTGTCGAGATCTACAACTTTGATGTTAAATTTTTTTTCAAATAATATTTCTAGATATGTATTTTTGGTGTCCAAACTATTAATAGGTATAGAAATATTTTAGTCCGAAAAAAGTTCAAACAGTGTTTGGGAAGCTGAAACAATCATTTATTAAAATAAGGGACAGATTTGGGCATTTGTAAACAATGGGCCTGATATGTTATTAGCCCATATTGTTTTACTTCCTTGCTTCATGAACATTAATGAGGATCACACGAATCCATTTGCAAAGCACCCATCCCTAGATCGAAGACTTGCACGCATTGCGTATTGTAATATTGTTTCATTTCTATGCTTCCTGAACTTTAATGAAGGCCACATGGATCCATTTACATATTGCCCTTTCGTGAAATATATTATTCAGACGGTAGTCGTCCAGAGAATTTTACCACAATAACATAACATTCACTTTTGTTTTCTAAATATTATTTCGTTGCTAGTAACGCTTGTTGCAGAAGCCACTATCTGAATTAGATAATTCTTCACTCATCAGTGTGTTCGGCGATTTATTGTCGCTAGTGCAAAATACCTCTCAACAGAACTTATTGTAATTTGAAGACTATTTAAAATATTTGTTGCACCATCCGATGATGGCACTATTAATACAACTTAAAGCCATTTTCATGAAATCAAGATCATCATCGTCACTATTTTATATAATTTTGGAGCAAATCAGGATGTAGGGATTGCGCCCCATCAAAGACGTCCGTTGCATTTTACACGGATCTCGAAAAAATATATAAAATTTTTGTCAACTCGTTTGACTTATTTTAAGTATTTTTAGTAAAAACTTTGAATTATAAAGTTATAAATTTTGATATTATCTATTATTTTATAATTAAAATTTTTTCAAAAAAATATCAAAATAAGATGTCAAAAATATTATTAAAATATTATATTATCTTTCTGGCATTTTGTTTGACAATTTTTTAAAAAATCATAACTACCAAAGTTGTTTTCATATTAAAATTTATAACTTTATAATTTAGAATTTTTACTAAAAATAAAAAAAAGGTCAAAAAAGTAAATGTAAATTTATATAAAATTTTGTAATTCATATTTTTATAAAAATAAGGATCATTGATTATTTTGATTATTTTGACTTTTGATTTGCTGAAATCAGAGTAACCCGCGCCCTCACCACCACCGATTTAAGCTATCATGGCTTGGCAAAAAATTATAGAAAAAACAAAAGAAAAATCTAAAGATACTATCTCTCATGTTTTTTAATATAAAATCTGAAGATATAACCTTTATGCTACGATATTTTAATATCTGTCTCACATGCTAATATGCTATAATATCTCTTTAATAATGTCTCGTGTCAGGCAACCTTGCTCTTGCAGCAGACTTTACGGTTCATGCAGTTATTTTTCTCTATTTATGATATAAGACATGGATATAATAATAGAATAATTAGTATCAGCTCTACATTCTAAAACTATTTTTAAATTAGTTTTTAAATTCAAACCTTTTATAAATTAGTTTGTCAGAAAGTTGATCTTAAGAGCATTCAAGATACTAAATAAGTAGTTTTTAAAAAAAATTTAAACTTAGAAAATTAAAATTTGTTGCTATTATAATATATATATATATATATATATATATATATATATATATATATATATAAAATACAATTAAATTTATTTTTAAGATTTTAATATTTTAGTGGATTTAAAATTACGGTGTTGTCGGATCTGCCATGGATTCACTGTTCGCCCTCCTGGTGGAGAAGAAGATGACCTGAGGATCGAGAAGACCATCCGAAGGTTAGTAGTCGGGATCCCTGGTTTTGCCTACGAGAGTTTTAGTATCCCGACAGCTCACAACTTCGACGCTGTTGAGAGCTTCGCTCGCCGGCTGTGGCCGGCGGGAATCCACCTTTTGGCTTACATATGTTTATACAACTTTTTTTTTTATAAAGGAAAAACTATTCATTCCCAACAAATTACCCAATAAATTACATACAATCAATCTTCACCACACACGCGTCTTGTGATCGGCAAAATTTTTTCGTGATCTGTAAAAAATATCAAAATATAAATATATCCATTGTGATGTGTGGTCTTGATTGCACCATGTCAGTATGTGTGATTTTTTGTGTAATTTTTTAGATGCGTATAGAAAAATTCTTTTGTTAAATATCAATATGAATCTGAAATGTCCAGCAAAAAAGGTAAAGGCTAATCGTCCCGTATGTTATTATCATATGGAAAAGAATTATATATATGATCGAATCAAGTCTTGCTCTATCGACAAGCAATCATTCAAGAGACAATTTTTATGTAGAAACTTCGAGTGATGAGATAAAACTACGAATTCTATCGTCGCTGCCGCTTCAAAGGGTGCACTAACATGAATAAAATTATAGAATTTCCTCATGTTACAAAAAACGATAAATAGATTTGTTCTTTATAAAAAAATTAAATATAACAAATTAAGCTTCAAGATTCCAATCTATGACTTTTCTTTTTTATATTTGTTATATTTGTAAGTCTTTTTTTTCTTTTTGGTCATATTTTCTCCCATCATACCATCAACATTAAATAGCACCTTAAATAGCAATCGGAATCCGCAAACATTCTGTTAATTTGAATTAGAGTAAAGTATTAATTTGGCTAAAGTGTACTAGATTTTACCGATACAAAAGTTGGACAAGCTCATTTAGTTGAAATGACCGAAGTTTGCTAGTTCTGAAACTAACCGAGGTGTCGCTAAGATTATCGAGGCTCATTGAATTCGAGTTCAGTTAAGGTTAGTTGAATACATGATTATCTTAGTATTCATATATCTCAACTATTACTCTTTCGAGGCATGACAGTCTATTTTTATACTACATCAATATCTGTTTATGTCAAATTAATAAACAAACTTAGATCCAACTTCTACAAAAAGTTGGGAAATCCTAGATTGATTACTATTAGACGAGACTAAATAACAAATGCTAAAGCCGTAGGGGTGGAATAATCCAAAACAATATTTTATCCAGGTCATATAGAGATGAATAAAAAGAAGGGGTTTGTCAAAAAAGTCCTACTTTGCAAAATTGTTATAAAAAAGCTCCTGCTTTTTTGAATAACTTGTATAATCACTCCAAATATATATATATATTATATAATATATATATATATAATTGAATAAAAAAAAAAGTAGATTTGTATATGATCTAAAATTTTTTTATTCAATTTTCCCAAAATAATTTTTAATATATTTCGGAGCTTTAAAATTTTTTTAACTATTAAAAACTTCGGAGTTTTGAAATATCTATTTAGAGATATTTCTTTTTAGAAAATTTTTAATATAAAAGTTGTAAAGCATATCAAAATATTTTAATTTGTATTCAAAACTATTCTAAAAAATATTTGTATATGTACATTTTAGCTTATTTTGGAAATTATCAAAAAAAATATGTTTTTTTTACGACTTTTGAAAAGCACGGCTGTCTTGACAAATATTAGAAATAAAGATTCCAATTTATTGGAAATAACTTGCTGGCTGGACTGAGGAAGCTAAGTAATGAACAAATATTACTGAAAAAGATCACTGAAAAAGGTCGTCCTCTTCCTGCCTAAGTAAAGACGGCTATCCAGGTAACAGGCATCTCAGACGTTTGAACCAAGGTTTAAAATACCGTTTTGTGCCGAATTTCGGTAAATTTTAAATTCGAGACGTACCGATAATAAAATATTATTTTTTTATTTTATAATTTTATTTTTATAATTTTAATTATAAAAATAAGAAATAATAAAAAAAATAAAATAATAGCTTAATCTTCTCCTCCTCCCCCTATTCCTCTTCTTCTAATCTCTTTTTTTTTCAAAAAAAAAAAAAAAAAAAAAAATCCAGACGGCACGATCGGAAAATAGCCATGCCGAATCCTTAGAATCCGGCATGTTCCGGGTGGCACACAGTGTGCCGCCCCGAATATGAAACCTTGGTTTCAACCAGTTAGGCCGGGGTCAAATGAGCACGGACCGATGACATCCATCGCGAGATAATATAGCCACACTTGGCTGCATTAATTCGTTAACTAGAAAGAAAAAAACTATTTATCCCGAATAAATCACACATTAAACCACACATAACTAATCTCCATCACACATTCGTCTCGTGATCTGCATATTTATCTCGTGCTCCGTACAAATTATTAAAATTATAATTATATCTATTGTAATATGTGATCCTGATATTATCACGTATATTATGTAGTTTATTGTGTATTTTTCTTGGATGAGCATAGCAAGATTATCAAGGCTCAGGGACAAGAATGTTAATAATAAATTAATTAATAAAATAGTGATCATTGTTGATTATTATTAAAAAAAACTAATTTATAAATTACTTTTATTTATTATTAAGAATATTTTTTAATTATTGTTAAAGAATTATTTTTAATTAGTATTAAAAAAATATTCTTTATAAATAAAAAATTTTACTTACTTTTCACTTTAAAATACAAAATAAACAAGAATACTTAAATCTAATTTTTTACTACTTTTCCATTATATCTATTTTACTACTTTCTTTTCACTTTTCTATTTTTCACTCAAAATAACAGCCCCTTAGACAAACAGACTGAACTCAAGATATATAAGTTGAAGCTCAAGAAGGATTATATAGCCACAAATTGTTATTTCGAATTGGAGGCACAAAAAGTGCAATTTTAAATTGTGCAGATTTAAGTACGCAAATGCCCCGTGTTTATTTTAATAGAAGATCACATATGGAGATTGGCTATCTAACTTATTTTAAATACGAATCAATCCGCATTATTAAATCCATCTTCATTTGTTTCTCCCTTTTTTTTTCTTTATTTCTTAACCCGGAGTTTTGCCGAAGCTAAGGCTCTACCGCAGCTGTCCCAACTTGCCTCTCCTATGAGAAGTAATCCGGCGCACGTGCACGTAACTATCAACACATACAAAATGTTGAACCTTATAGAAGCAACAAATATGAATCATGATTTCCACCCAAAAAAGAGGGAAATCTGTCAAAACATATCCGACTGCTTCTATATTATGTAAACCAGGTTTAGCATCTATCCCTCCAACTCTCCTATCCTTCCACCTTGCTTATTAACCGTCGTAATTGTCGTAATAGATGCAATATTCACGGAGTGGAGATGGATATTAGGAGACGACAGTGAAATATATATTAGGTCACGTGAACGGGGTGACAGTCGTCATTAGAGGTGGGTCCTACGTAGAATCGTATTACAAAATACACAGATTTTGTCATATGTAGACTCGTATCACAAAATCAGAATGATATATGTGGATCGCTTCATAATTTCAAGCCTAACAAACTTTCAAATACCTTTGATACATTTAGACCATTAATCATTAATCTAAAGATGTTACGTAACATATGAACGTCAAAAGTGCATGGTAGAACTAGAATTTGAGATTTAAGAAGTTAGAGATAGACTATAGCTCCACGTTGAAGAGGTTGAATAGATTTTAGAGGAACACTTGATTTAAAAAACTATGATGCGCATGTGTGTCAGTTGGCTGAAATGAGCCTGTCGGTCCTTTGTGGGGTGCAGCTCGTACCATGGATCCGGCCGTACGAACCATGGGCAATCTACACGGTTGACTTGCATGGTCAATTGGCTGAAAATCAACCAGTCGGTCTCGTGCAGGCAAAGACAGCATACATGGTAGTTCTTTTTTTTTTTGTAGTATTGCACTTCGGTTTTTCATTAAAAAAAAAAAAAGAAAAAGTATTTCACTTCAATGAACGGTGCTCGATTACTCGCTCTTTATTCGATTACCACCGGTACACATTACATATTTATCTTGAGCCTACATGATAATGGTACTACTAAATGCCAAATGTCCAGCAACGTTACATTAATACGTGAATGCAATCAAAGTCCGGCAGCAAAATGAGAGCGGAATAGTTCCATTTCCGATCTTGGACAAGCAACTCCGATTTGGATACCTCCGCCCTCTTCCTTGCTTTCCAGCACTGACACCGCTCTAGCGTCGGCGATCGACGGCACGTCCACCTTCTCCGGCGAGCCCCACCCGAAGTCTACATCATAAAATCTAAACTTTGGAGAGAATGCAACTCCGACTAGACTCTCCTGCTCAATCGCCGGCATATCCTTCAACAATCTCTCGCCTTCCTCCGCACAATTCTTGTTAATTCTGTCAATACCTCTTCCTATCGCCTCTGCCGCCTTTATAAAACCTTCTTCTCCGCAGACCTCGCCGGCTGTCTTAACGTCAGCTAGGCAAAACGTTAAGCAGTTACCGAAGTAGTTATCCGGCAACGGCGGGTTAAATCGCCTGCGACCATCGGCGGCGCAACCGAAGTATACCTTATCTTCCTCAGCCTTGTAGCTCTTCGACTTCACAATGCAGACCCACGTGTACGCGCACGCCACTACAAACGTCGAGCAGTGGAACGTTGCCCTAGCTGCCACTGTTTCCTTGAGCTTCTCTATGGCTTCTTTATTCAGCGTGAAGCTCCCAAGCACGATCTCCGGCTGCGGCAGGGGCGGCATCTCCTCGTCATTTTCAGACTTCTTCGGCATGTCGTTTGGATTCTTTCTCATATTATTCAAGACAATGTTATAGTAACCCATGTCGTCGGCCGTCAAAGATCTATCTAAGAATGGCGGAGCAGGGGGTGAGGATTTACGACAAGTGTTTGCCCATGTTTTCAGAAAATGTGCATAACCGGTGCCATCGCAAACGGAATGGTGGTTGTTGATCGCGAGGCTGAAGCCCCGTCCGGGGAAGACAGTAGCCTGCACCGCCATTAGATTACGTGGAAGAGGGAACTCACCGTCGTCGTCTACCTGCAGCGGCGGAACGAGCCGTCTCAGAACACGAATGTCGCGGTCATGATCACCGGCGAAGTCGTCGAAGTCATTATCGGTCTCTGCGACGGTGAAAGGTACTCCCGAGGTGGCGGTTGCAGCGTCGTAGAAGAATTCATATCGGTCGGTGGAGGTAGGGGATAGACGGATGTGGCCCGCGAGGGGGAAGAAGAGCTGCAGAGTGGCGGAGAGAGAGATACGAGGTCTGGGAGGACTTTGTGAATGAAGCAGGAGGTGCAGTGAGGAAAGTTGAAGAAGAAGATACAGTGGGAAAAGGAGCCACGTAGCCAGGCGATGTCGTTGACGGTGAGTGGAAGAGAGGTCGTCGGGACCGTGCCGGCCGGTGGGGAGACAGTGATTGTTGGAGTACTTTGATCGCTTGATCTTGTGCTAATGCAGCCATTAGCTCTCTCTTGCATGAGGGGGAACCATCACTGGTTTTCTATTATATAGAAATAGAGAGAAATAGAGAGAGAGAGAGAGAGAGAGAGAGAGAGAGAGAGAGAGAGAGAGAGAGAGAGAGGAATAGTGCAATGAAGCTGGAAAAAATATTGTGGAAAAAGATATATTATCCTACTCACCCGCATTCAATCTTTCCGTCATGAGCTATATAAATGTTCATGAAGCAAAGAATTATACTATATAACTAAAAGACACCCCCCATTTTTCACTGTTCAAGGAACAGTACCCCCGTATTTTGCAAAAACCTGCCCCGGTTTTTTAAAATTTTGATTTTGCACAGGCCAAAACACTTATTTATAAACATCTTCTCGAAAAATTTTCAACATAAAAGTCGTAGATCTTGATGAGGGCTACAATTTTTGTGTTTTAAGTTTTCTGGGAAGATACTTCTAAACGGGTGTTTTAGAGGTCCGAAGTTTGATGGGTTAAAACGTAATTTTAAAAAAACATTGGCTTTAAACGCAAATTTGGTTAAATTTCCACCGCCTCACTGTACATGCTGTACGGTTTTTTTTTTTTTTAAAAAAAAATTTAATTCGTTAAGATTTCGGACCTCCAAAATGCTAATTTATAAGTATCATTTAAAATTTAAATATCATTAAAATCTACGATTTTTATTTTAAATTTTTTTTCAAAAAAAATCTCTAAATATATATTTTATACGTTTAATCGTAACAAAATACGATATTATTTCGTTTTGAATCTGTTAGGTATTCAGAAGTCTAAAAACTCTCATTTAGAACTGTTATTTTAATAAATTTCTAATATAAAAATTATAAATCTCATCATAATCTATAATTTTTATGTTAAAATTTTTTTAAAAAAATTATTTCTAAATAAGATCTTCATATGACAATTTATAAATCTTCACATAAAAATTTAGATCTCTAATGTATATAACTTTTTAACTTTAAGGATTTTAAAGACAAACTGTTTTCTTTTTAATATTTTAAATTCGTTAAGATTTGGAACTAAAAAATACTAAATATACATTTTAATATAAAGGATGTATATTTAGATAATATATAAAACTTTAATGTTAATTTTTTTTTTTCAAAAAATATTTTTTAAATATATATTTTAGGACTCCCAAATATAATGCATTAATTTGAACGGATTTTAAAACTATTTTTTAAAACCCTTTGATATTTGGAATTCAAGAAGCCAAACAATTAGAAACTTTCAAAATTAAAGTTGTAGATCTAGATTTGTAACACTTTTTTCTATTGTTCTGTGAAGAGTAAACACTGTTCACTGAACAATGTTTTTTTTTTTTAATAAAAAATTTATTTTAGTTTTAGGAGTATTTTTGGAGAAGACTTTTAATATAAAAGTTGTAGATTTAGATTAGATCTAAAATTTTATGTTGAAAATATTTTTAAAAAATAATTTTAAATTTGTAGGGATTCTAAAATGTTACGGATTAATTTGAAACAGATTTTAAAATTGTTTTTAAAATCCATTGATATTTGGAATCAAAATACCAAAATAACTAGAAATTTTCAAAATAAAAGATGTAGATTTATATTAGATATACAAATTTTCTGTTGAAAGTTTTTTCAAAAAATATTTTTAATTAAATATTTTTAGGTTTCTAAATGTAACAAATTTTAAAACTATTTTTGAAATTCGTTAATATTTGGAGTCCATAACAACATTTAGAAGTTTTTTTGAAAATTTTTTTTATCATCAAATATAAACTTAAATATATCAATAAAATTATAAATCAAATAGCATAATTATTGATACTATGTGAATCTTGTCTTGCTAATTATTTTAGAGAACATGTTATATTTCTGTTATATTCTTTTTCTTTTCTAAACTTTAATACCATTTGATAAATAATTATGGATATCATATTTGAACATTTGTCTCTTTTAGTGATAATTATTTTTATCTAATCAATATTTTTTTTCAAGTATTTTCTAAGAAATTACAAATTTACTCTAATTCATAGTATTAAAAATATAAATGTTTAATGTTTTATTTTTTTTTTTCATTAATCTTTTATTCAAAATGTTTAACTTAATATAATCTTTTCAGAAAATTTTCAAATATTAATATAAATTTATTTAATGTTTTAACTACATTTATTCATCATAATCTATCTATCTATATAACTAAAAGACACCCCCCATTCACCAAATGGTTGTGGTCTAGTGGTAACCCAGTGCGGCTAGACAGGAGAAGATCTCGAGTTCGAGCCCCGGTCTGGACTGCCGCTCAGAAAGGGGCCGGATACCAGAAAAAAAAAAAAAAAAAAAGACACCCCCCATTTTTCACTGTTCAAGGAACAGTATCCACGTATTTTGCAAAAAACTTCCCCTTTTTTTAAAATTTTGATTTTGCACCAACCAAAACACTTATTTATAAACATCTTCTCAAAAAACTTTCAACATGAAAACGCAGATCTTGATGAGGGCTACAACTTTCGTGTTTTAAGTTTTCTGGAAAGGCACTTCTAAACGGGTGTTTTAGAGGTCCGAAGTTTGACGGGTTAAAACGTAATTTTAAAAAAAATTTGGCTTTAAACGCAAATTTTGTTAAATTTCCACCGCCTCACTGTACATGCTGTCCGGTTTTTTTAAAAAAATTTTATTTTTTAATTCGTCAAGATTTCGGAACTCCAAAATGCTAATTTATAAATATTTTTAAAAAAAAATTTTAAAATAAAAATTGTAAATCTCATTAAGATCTACAATTTTTTATGTTATAATTTTTTTTGGTAATGAATCTGTTGCGCATTTGAATCTAGAGATCATTCTTTTTAAATATGTTTTAAAAAATTTTCAACATTAAAATTTTAGAATTTATTGGAATCAACGACTTTTATTTTGAAGTTTTTCTAAAATTTATATCTAAATATACATTTTAAGTGAATATTCAAAAATAATTTTTAAATAAACGACTTTGTAAAAAATTTTCAACAATAGAATTTCAACATGAAAAATTCTATCTCACTATAATGTTCAATTTTATCGTTAAATTTTTTTTTTTAAAAAAATTCTAAATATATATATTATACGTTCAAGTATATATCTAATGTCAATTTCTTTCGTTTTTAGAATTTTTAGTAATTCGGAATACTTAATTTTTTTTTTAAAAGTATTTCTACTTATCATATGAAAATAGCATTAATATAATTTTATATATAATAAATAAATATTCAGCAGCAACTATTTGAGGGGACAACATGGCCATGGCAACGCACGGATAAAAAAGTACTATATATCTAAAAGAAAACACCATTTTTTGCTGTTCAAGAAATAGTAACAGCGTTGTTTTTCAAAAAACACCCCTTTTTTTCGATTATACACTAGCTAAAACAACTATTTAGAATCATCTTTTCGAAAAAATTTCAAAATGAAATATGTAGATCTCGATGAGGGCTTCAACTTTCATATTTAAAGTTTTTTTGAGATAACGCTTCTAAATTGATATTTTGTAGGTCCGAATTTTGACAGGCTAAAATATAATTATTTTAAAGTTTTGGGTTTAAACGAAAAAATGGAATTTTTCACCGCCTTCCGTACTCACTCTTTATAGCATTTTTTATAATATTTTTAAATATATTAAAAATTTTGACCTCCAAGACACTCATTTAGAAATATTTTTTCGAAAAACTTTCAACATAAAATTTGTACAACTCATCAAGATCTACCATTTTTATATTGAAATTTTTTTAAAAAAATATCTCTAGATACTTACTTTATACATTTATGCATACCGAAATACGATATTATTTTATTTTGAAGCTGTTAAGCTTTCGGAAAGTCCAAAAATATTCATTTAGAACTATTTTTAAATAAATTTTTAATATAAAAGTTCAAGAGCTGATTATAATCTATAATATTTATATTCAAAAAAAAATTTCAAAATTATCTCTAAATAATTATTTTTTTTACGTTTGTAAATAGCGAAATATGATTTTATTTTGTTTTGAATCCGTTAATTTTTCTTTTTTTTTAAATTTTTTGACCAATCAAAATACCCATGTAGAAACGTCTTTCAAAAAAAAAAAAAAATCTCGGCATGAAGTTATAGATTGTGATGAAAACTACAAAATTCATGTTGAAATCTTTTTGAGAAGACGATTTTAAATAGTATTCTGATGGTCCAAAATATGACGGGTTAAAATATGATTTTATTTGTTTTAAGTTCAATAGGTATACTACAATTCCGAAACGACATATTTAGTGGTATTTTTTCAATAATTCTCAATATTAAAATTGTAAATCCTATTAGAATTTACGATTTTTATGTTGAAAACTCTTCTAAAAATTATCTTAGATATATATATTTTAAAATTTTTACATACCAAAATACGATTTTATTTTATTTAAATCCGTTAAGTATATAGAGCCTATAATCTCTACCCAGAAGTATTTTCTTAAATAAATCTTCACATGAAAATTTAGATCTCTAACGGATATAACTTTTTAACTTTAAGGATTTAAAAAAAAAAACTATTTTCTTTTTAATATTTTAAATTCGTTAAGATATGGAACTAAAAAATACTAAATATACATTTTAATATAAAAGATGTATATTTAGATAATATATAAAAGTTTAATGTTGATTTTTTTTTTCAAAAAAATACTTTTAAATAGATATTTTAGAACTCCAAAACATAACGGATTAATTTGAACAGATTTTAAAACTATTTTTTTAAAACCCTTTGATATTTGAAATTCAAGAAACCAAACAACTTGAAACTTTCAAAATTAAGGTTGTAGATTTAGATTTGTAACACTTTTTTCTATTGTTCGGTGAACAGTAAACACTGTTCACTGAACAATATTTTTTTTTTTAATAAAAAATTTATTTTAATTTCAGGAGTATTTTTTGAGAAAAACTTTTAATATAAAAGTTATAAATTTAGATTAGATCTAAAATTTGATGTTGAGAATATTTTTAAAAAATAATTTTAAATAGGTAGGGATTGTAAAATGTCATGGATTAATTTGAAACGAATTTTAAAATTATTTTTGAAATCCATTGATATTTGGAATCAAGATACCAAAATAACTAGAAATTTTCAAAATAAAAATTGTAAATTTATATAAGAGATACAAATTTTCTGTTGAAAGGTTTTTCAAAAAATACTTTTAATTATATATTTTTAAATTTCTAAATGTAACAAATTTTAAAACTATTTTTGAAATCCATTAATATTTGAGTCCGTAACAACATTTAGAAGTTTTTTTGAAATTTTTTTTTAACATCAAATATAAACTTAAATATATCAATAAATATTATATATCAAATAGCATAATTATTGATACTATGTGAATATTGTCTTGCTAATTATTTTAGAGAACGTGCTATATTTCTGTTATATTCTTTTTTCTTTTCTAAAATTTAATACCATTTGATAAGTAATTATGGATATCGTATTTGAACATTCGTCTCTTTTAGTGATAATTATTTTTATCTAATCAACATTTTCTTTTCAATTATTTTCTAAGAAATTACAAAATTACATTAATTCATAGTATTAAAAATATAAATGTTTAATATATTTTTTTTTCATTTTAATCTTTTATTCGAAATGTTTACTTAATATAATTTTTTCAGAAATTTCCAAATATTAATATAAATTTATTTGATGTTTTTTTAACTATATAAATAAGAAAATTTATTGACCCGCGGCAACGCGCGGGCGTAAAAAAGCTTGTTATTACGTATACTAAATGAGAGAAAGGAAGTGGATAAACAACTGTAGATTCTACAGTAAAGTTTTTTTTTAAAAAAAAATTTGACCAACCTAATCACCTATTTAGAAGTATATTCTCAATAAATTTTCAACATAAAAATTATAGATCTTGATAAGAGTTACAACTTCTATATAAAATTTTTTTGAGAAAATATTTCTAAATAGGTGTTCTGAGAGTCCAAAGTTTGGCTGGTTAATTAATATAAATGTTTGACCAACCGAAACACCAATTTAGAACCGCCTTCTCATAAAACTCATAACATAAAAGTTGTAGATGTTAATCAGAGCTACAATTTTTTATGTTAAATTTTTTTTTTTTAAGAAAACGCTTCTAAATAGATATTCTGTTGGTCTAAAATTTTACAGGTTAAAAAAGATATATAAAAATAATGGGGGACAACTGCAAAATGGCTGACGACACATGCTTTTCACTTTGCTTTTCGGGTGGCCCTACCATCCGGATAATCAAAGCACTGCAACTTTTTGAATTGAACCATTTTTTAACATTTTTTATTTTAGACCCATTAAAACACCCACTTATAAAAGTCTTCTAAAAAAAAAATTCAAATTAAAGTTGGGAGGGTTCGAAGTTTGTCGGATTAAAAAATAAATATACAAAAATAGAGGGGGCAGATGCAAAATATCGTAGCCAATAGGTCAGAGCATGGGTGGGCTTCTTTAAAATATTTTTGTCAATTTAACCCGTTCTTTTTCTAAATTTTGATTTTAAAACCATCGAAACACATATTTATATAGAAGTGTTTTCTCGAAAAAACTTTCAACAAAAAATTATAAATTTTTATTAGAGCTGTAAAATACTCATTTAGAAAAAAAAATTTTATGAGAGCTACAGAACATTACATAACACTCACATAAATATATATATATATATATATATATATATATATATATATATATATATATATATATATATATATATATATATATTTAAATTTGTTAAGATTTCGGAGCCGCAAGTTTAGAAATATTTTTTTAAAAACTTTCAACATAAAAACAATGGCATTTTTTACGCTGTTTGCTATATTTTTAAGAAATGCATGTGAGAGATAAAACTAACTATTGATGACCTTCCTCCGGATAGAAAAAAGAATTGGAGTCGTCACCAAGATAGTTTATAAAAATCTAGAAAACTGGTTAATACAATATGAAATTCACAAGTTCGTTCGTCGATTACGTGTGGGGAGGATTGCCCATATCGCCCTCAAAAGAAGGTACTCTTAATTAAGTGATTTAATCTCTAATTAAGATAAGATTCATGATAATTTTCTGATCTGAATATTATTTACTTTACGACCTTTTAAAAATCTGTTTGCCGCCTCATTCTAATGTTATACTAATTTATATTTAAACTGTATTCTTAAATATTATGCATGCAATGATAATAAGTTATTACTAGGATATAGGATTTGGGTGAACCACCTCATCCTAAAATTCATTGGCATACTATGTTTATAATAAGAATAAATAATATTTATTTGGTAATGCGTCTTTGCACAGTCATGTTTAATATTTGCGAATGCGTTATAATGCTGTGCCACGTGCCACCGGAATATATATATATATATATATATATCTGTGTGTGTGTGTGTGTGTTTTATTTTTAAAAAATCTTTTCTTTTGATAATTTTAATTTTAATTTTTAATTAAAATAAAATATAAATAAAATATGGTGTCGATAGTAACCTTTTATTCAGATATTATTGGAACGTCGATAAATGCAAATTATGGTATTTTTTAGTACTATACGTCGTATGTCAAAATTTAGACAAATATTTTATATAGTACTACCATATATATAAAAAAAGATATTGTATTTTATTTGATGTAGATATGTCTATGCATATTTTGCTAAATATTGTATAAATATTATATGAATGTTCGTAATATTATCTGAAAGTCGGTAATATTACCGAAAAGTTGTTCAGTTATTTGTTGAAAATATTGTCGAAATGTTGGTAAACACAGATAATTTTACTATATTAAAAATTCAGTCAAACATTTGGCATACTTTAGTATATGAAAAATAAAAATGTTCTATTTTTTGTTGATATAAATATATTGACTCATATATTACCAAAGTAATGTGTATCGTTAAATACATAATGATTTATATTTAGCTGCGATAGTATGAGGATACAACTGATTGTCGCGGACGAAAAAAAAAGCTTGTTAAAACACTATTAGAATACACAACGCACAAGAGATCAGTGCTATGTAAAAGGTTTCATGTTACCTACGTAATTGGGTTTTGTCTAACGAATTCTTACTACAAAACCTCCAACAAATTAACATCTCGTATACAAAAACGCTATGTTAGCTTCTTTGAAGACTATTTTAGCTCGGCCAAATTCTTTTCTAGCTTATAGGAATATTAAGATAGCTTGTCTGAATATTTCAGCTCAAATATTACGATATAGGTACTTACAACACTATGCTAGCCATATGGAACACTAAAATAGCCGTCTCCGAAGTACTTTTGAATTTTCAACTATGAATTTTCTTTTATTTTTAAAGTTGAAAAAATGCAGGTACTGATTTGTATGAGTTTTAAATAGCAGGTTGTATTTTGAGTAGACCACGATTTTTTGGATTTGTATGAATAGACCATGATTTGTACCAAGGTTTTAAATTTCGTGCCGTGCCGAGTTTCGGTAAATTCTGAACTCGAGATGTGCCGACCGTGCCGATCTTGCCGTGCCGGTCGTGCCGATAATAAAATATATTTTTTTAAAATTTTATTATATTTTTAAAAAAAAATTAACGTTTTTAAAAGTTTTTAAAAGTTTTTTAAAAATCAAAAAAAAAAAAGGAAGGTTGCGGGCGCGCGACCGGCACCGCGCCTTATTAAAAAAAAAGAAGCAACGTACCGTCTTCAGCGAGGAGGAAGATGGAGAAAAAAAAAAAAAAAAACTTCGAGAGAGAGAGAAAGAGAGAGAGAGAGAGAGAGAGAGAGAGAGAGAGAAGAGAAGGGGGGACGGTGCCGGCCGGCTCGGCACCGTCCCGTGCCGCCCGGCTTTTAAAACTTTGATTTGTACTGATTTGTATGAGTTTTAAATAGCATGTTGTATTAATTAGTATGAGTTGAAAAAAATACAGGTACTGATTTTTTGGAGTAGTCCACGATTCATCCCTAATGAAGGACAAGTATCGAGTTCGAATTTCACTAATAACTGGTTTGAAGGATCTATCATTACCACTCAGTATATGATCAAGATGTAGGATAGAAACCAAAATCGACGTTAAATAGATTCCAATCTAAATATATTCCAATGTGATCAGTGCTGTGTAAATAGATTCCAATGTGATCCTCATTTAGGGGCTGTTTACTTCGCGCGGAAGCCTGAAAAGTGAGAAGTGAGAAGTGAGAAGTGGGTGAACTGTGAGAACTGAGAAGTGGGTGAGAAGTGGTGTTTTGAGTTTCTCTGTTTACTTGGGATTGTGAAGTAGAGGCTGGAAGATAGTTTCTTTATTTACTTGGGGTTGGAAGTGAGGGCTGAAAGATAATTTTTTTTGTTTACTTGGAATTGAAAGTAAATTGAGACATAAAAAATATATTATATTTTTTTTAAATTTAAGTTAATATTTATATTAAATTATATATTATATCCTATTTTTTGTATGTATCTCTCATTTAATATCTTATATTTATATATTATAATATATATATTATATTACACAGGATATGTTATATTATATATTTTTTTATTTTATATGTATTAAATATATATCAAATAAATTTTATATTCTTGAATACTAAAAATTATAAGATATAAGTTCTAAAATTTGAATATAAAAAGTATAAATACAAAGACTTTGTATTGAATAAAAATTTACAAAAGGTTTATTATTACATATAAATGTATCAAAAAAAAAAAAAAAAAAAAAAAAAAAAAATTACACATTGTACAAATATTTCAACCATTGACTACAGTGGTCGCCAGAGAAAGGAGAAGAAATCGCGAGAACACAACAGAACTCACGCGCTACATAACGAGTTCGCCCACTTCGCAGCTAAAGCTGCGAAGTGGGCGAACTCAATTTATTATATACTCGCGGAACTCAGAATTGAGTTCCGCGAGTTCCCGCGGCGAAGTAAACAGCGAAACTGTGTTATGAGTTCCGAGTTCCACGAGATCCACCAGTTCCGCGCGAAGTAAACAGCCCCTTAATGTTCATGAAGCAAGTGGTTGGAGTAAATTGGTCGGCAATCTTGACTACAATCTAGATTTCTAGCAATTTTCTTTTCCTTTTGAAAAAAAAAACCAGTGCTTTCGTTTAAAAATAAATGATCCTACATTAATTTTAGTTGACATTAGGGCCCAATATATATAAAAGGTGATAAATACCAAGTATCAACCAGCCAGAGCACTGCCACAATAAATATAAAAGGAAAATTACTGTTCAGCCCCCCTAATTTTGGGGTCGCGCGATTCAGCCCCCCGAAACGCCACGTGGCGGCACGCGCGCGCCGCCACGTCGGCGGAGAAACGCGTTTCGGAGGGCTGAACAGTAAAAAACGGAAAACGGTGGGGCTGAACAATAATTTTTCCAAATATAAATAATAGGGGCCCACCCATAAAAATCAGCTACTAGCTAGTGAAGGAGTACATATCCGAAAGCTACAGACAAAAAATACAGTACCAGTTCATGTGAGAGGATAACCTGCGGCTTTTGCTAAACTACTTCGTTAATTCCGACCCATTCTCCATCGCTGAATTTTGCAAGTTATAATGCTCAATACTTATATCCAACTTACTAAAATATATATTGACATATATGTTTTAAAAAAAAAAAATGAACTAAAAATTTGTTCAAAATATTTTCGAAAAATGTCAGAATGTTTATTAAAATAATGATGAAAAGTGTTAGTATAAATGTTACTTTATATGTACAAAAGATTTTCTTTTTGTTTATTTTGAAATTTTGAACTAAAAAAAATTGTTCAGAAAAATAAAATATACAACTTCGTAATTCAAAAATATCAAAAAATATATTTAAAAAATTATTAAAAGAGGTAGTATAAATATTAGTTTATTTGTACAAAATATTTTGTTTATTTGACATTTTACTTATCTTCTGTTGAAAAAATGTGAGCAGCAAAATTATATTTTATTTTTCTGAACAATATTATAATTCAAAAAAAAATATCACTAAATAAGAATTTTAGTTAGTTGAATGCAAATATCGAAACATTTATCTGGTGCACAGTAAATTTATCTATTCTCTAGTTCTAAAATCTCTCCCTTTTGTTCCTTACAACTAGGGTGTAAATGAGCAAAGTTTGATTACGGAAGCAGCCTTCTTTGAAATATATCTGCATATATTTATTATTTTCAGATTTCGCTATAGAGATTTGACTAGATTGTTCTTGTACCCAAAGTACCTAGAAGTCAACAAATTATACCCAAACATGATACAATTATACATGTGTTATTATTTTAACACTTTAAAGATCAAATTACTTTTTATATTAAAAAAAATGAGCATACTATTCGGCGGAGCTCCTAACTGCTCTGATAAAATTAGAAATATATATATATATATATATATATATATATATATATATATATGAGTTCGCCATTGGGACTAGATGAAATGGCATTTTTCGAAGGTTTCATCAAAAGGAGTGCTACTCAACAAAAATTTTAATAATCAATTCTCAAATAAAAATGCTAAGAGCATGTTTACTTGCCATAAAAATGGCACAAGTGCAAAACTTACTTACCCACTTGGCTTACTTTATCTATTTACTTGAAAAAAAAATGACTTTCTCCTTTTACAACTACTATTTATTTTAATACATTTTTTATTATTATTTTTTACTTCTATTCAAATTTGAGAAAAGTAGAAACAGTCATAATAATAAAATATATGATATATTTAAAATAACATTAATAATACTAAAATATTTATTATATTTATAAAATATATTAATAATAAGAAAAATATATTGTTAAGCATATCTTAATATTAATATTAATAATTTTATTAAGTATAATATTATCAATATATAATAATACGTATACTATTAATAAATTATTAATCTTTTAATATTTTATTAACATTTTAAGTTTACATATTGTAATAGTATTAATATATAGCATGTATTATTAATATATTAAATTATTTATAATATATACGTATTGTTTATATTATATTTAAAATAATTTAATTATAGTATTTTTTTCGCTTTTTTTATTGCAAACAGATTATGAAACTCAAACGTACTTTTTCACCACTTTTCTCTCACTCATTTGTCTCACTTTCTCTAAAGTAAACGGTCTCTAAATTTAGCTCGTCTGAAAATAGCTGCCCATAACACTAAAATAACTCGTGAATATACTAATATAGTTCGTATAAAATATTTCAGTTCAAAAATTACGACATAAATATTGATAATGCTATAGTAGCCTAAAATATTAAACTAATTCTTTAGAATACTTTTAAGTTTACTGTTAGTGGTTTGTTTGTACATTTTTAAAAGGTATAGATAGGGCTTATCTGAAATTATATATTTTCAAACCGACATATTTTAGACCAGATTTGACAAGCTTGACAAGCTGGCGTGTTGGGCTTAGGTTCGAGCTTGTCATGGTTGATGATCGACCATAATCTCGATTTTAATGAGTGTTCAAATACAGAGTTGACTAAGAAGAGATTAAATAAATTCATAAGACTCAATTTTTTTACATAAAAATCTTAGGAGAATCTTGAGATAAAACTATGGAGATTATTATTGCCAGCGGTGAACATACACTAAAAATATGAAAGACCGATTATAATGATCAGCAATTGACTTGAGGATCGAGTTTCTGAGAGACTCGGTATCTCCTCAAAAGGTAAAACCCTCTCTCTAAGGCGCGGGAACACAAACATCGCAGAGTCTCATCCCGAGCCAACTCTCGGTGGTCCAAAGTCGAGTCCCTTCTTTACTTTTCACTCTTTTTATTTATAGACGATAATACTATTAATAAGAGATGATTCATATATTAATTGGGACAAGTCTTAAATCTAGTATACATAAAAAAATAATTTGCTAAATCTAATTTTCTGTTCTATCAGTTAATGGACACGAAAACCCACCCAAGCCGAAGCTTTTCCTTTCTTTTTTTTTTTGGGTTTTTTCATCCAACTGAGATGAGATTAATTTTACTCAAAAAATAGAGTAACTAGGCAAAGCTTTTTTTTTAACAACTCAGTAGACATGCAAAGTTCGAGCGGAGATTAAGCTCGAGCTCTCTCCTATACACAACCTTATAGTTCATATCCCGAGACATGTGAATTCGCTCTTCTCCTCTTGCGCTCAAATTCATCGTCATCCTCTCTAATTCGTCATTCCAACCGATTTTTCATTCGTCGTAACCAATAACTGAATTCCGTAACGATCCGCATGATATCACAACATTAAAAATACATCAAAACACCATAAAATTTATTGTACATATGTCTCAGGTTTTTATATATATGTACATAAAATATATATATATATATATATATATATATATATATATATATATATAATACTTGAACGTAGAGATGGGTTTGTAGTATCTTATATCTTAATCTAAATTAGTTAACAATTAAAATAAATTTAAATTTTATATAATAATTATCATGATATTTATGTGATTTATATTCCATAGAAACTCATAAAATTGTTCTTTTTTTTTCTCTTCCTTACCCTCTTCTTTCTCTCTCTTTTCATTCACTAATATTATATTTTCTCAACCAAACTATTTATGTGGCTGCAAAATTTGACTTTTATGATTATAATTTTGTGTTCAATTAGTATTATTTTTGTCCTTGTTATTCCTAACACGCATCGTGAATATGTCGTCTACTATTATATATCGACACACACACACGCACGCTATCTTTCTTGCTCGGGCAATCGCCTCTCTGGCTTTCTTGGAATAAAGATTGCAATATATGCTAACTCCAGAACTACCTTGGAAGCAAGGATGGGGGTCGGAAAAGCCTTCATCACAGCATTTTGATCCAGTGCTGTGATGCGCTTTTTACTAGCTGCAAATGGCCTGTTGGTGCTTTACATTGCCATTAACTTGTTCAAGATATACTACAGCAGTGACTGGGAAGGCCTCTCTGAGGTTATTATAGGCAAGGTTTTCTGTGCCGAGCCGTGTCGAGTTTCGATAAACTCAGATTCCGACATGTGCCGACCGTGCTAATGGTGCCGATATATATTTATTTATTATTTAAAAAAAATAATAAAAATTAAAAATTAATTAAAAACTTCAAATATAAGATTTTTTTACACGTACTGTGCCAGTTCGTGCCGTGCCGAAAATCTCCGAAACGGGCACGTCACACGTGTTGTCCGGCACGGGCTGTGCCAACCGGCGCCGAAAACCTTAATTATAGGTTACAGCCTTGGTGGCTCTTCCATGGCCTTGTTTGAGACATTTGGTGGAGGTATCTATACAGATGGTGCTTACCTTGTTGGCAAGATTGAGCGGAACATTCCTGAGGATGATCCCAGAAACCCAGCTGTAAGATCTTTTTTAACCTATTTTCTACTTCAAATTTTTTGGGCATTTTCTGCTAAACTTTTCAGTTGGTAATAGAATAAAAACTAAAATGACCATAGGTTTCGTCCTTCCTTGGTTCTATGTTTATTTTGGGTGATTTTTGTTGATTGTGAGTCTTAATATAGATAGAAGCTTTTCATCCTAAGTTTAAACTTCTATGTGGCTTTCAGGTTATTGCTGACAATGTTGGCGATATCGCTGGTATGGGCTCGGATCTCTTTGGCCCTTATGTCGAGTCATCCTGTAACTGCCCTTATGACTGTTGGTATTGCAATAATAAACTGGCTCGCACTCCCGTCATTTTTTACAATATTCAACTTTGGTTCACAGAAACAAGTGCACAGCTGGTAAGTGTTGGTATATTTATTGAGAATAAGATGACTCCTGTTAATCATTACTGTCTCCTAATTTGAATTGTTTTTTTTAGGGAGCTCTTCTTTGTGTTGCAATTGGTTTGTGGGCTGGCCTTATTATAAAGTTTGTCATAGAGTTCTACACAAGCGATGCTTATGGGAAGTTATTATAGTCTTTTTATAAAATTTAGAAGAAGAATGCTATTCATCAGGGTCTTCAGGACTCCTGATGTAATCAGGAACCACAAACACAATGTATCGGGATAAGTGTGGTACACATCCTGATATACTGGGTGTGTGCTGATTTTAACAAGCCATCAGGATTCCTTGAAGAAGACATTTATGTATTTAGAAGTTCAGTTCGTTGGTCTAACATGCTACTTTTTGTTGCAGCCCTGTGCAAGACGTTGCGGATTTTTGTGAGCTTCAGCATCGCAGCCATAGATGGCATAGCTGTTGCTGGTCTTGGCATGCTGAGCACAATTGCCACCGGTCTGGCTATTGACCCGTATGGCCGTATAAGTGATAATGCTGGAGGCATAGCAGAAATGCCCGGGACGGGCCCCAGAATTCGTGAGAGGACTGATGCTTTGGATGCTGCCATTGGAAAGGTTGGCTCTTAAATTCTCTATAAGAACTGTGCTTTAATCTCGCCTTGGTGATGGAGACAACTTATCTTTTTTGAAAGTAGCTTTGCTATCTGCCTCGCTAAAAAGTAAAATATAACTCCTGTTTGATTCTTTCTAGAAGATAAATTAATATTGAAAATTTCTTAGCTTGTAAATTATGCGTTTGTCGGCTTTCTTACCATCATATTGTTGTATTACTGCATGGAGTATAACTCAGGGGAACTATCTATTATGAAGTATTCCTTTTTACTTTATAGACTGATTGATATCAAATTCTGTGTTTCAGTTCACCAGGGCTTTGCGCCATCTCTTGAATCTGGGGTTCAGGTTAGTAAAACTATCTGTAAAAGTTACAATTGTCGATATGGTTGACTGATGTGTTGACATTTGGTTCTTTCCAAATTTTTGTCAGATCGCTATCTCTGCATCCAACACCGGAGGTGCGTGAGACAATGCTAAGAAGTACATCGAGGTATAACCACAGATTTTTTATTTTTTATTTTATTTATTTATTTATTTTGTTAGGAAGGAATTCTTCTGTATATTCGCAACTTAAGCCAACTAATTTCTAGACAAACAACAAGGACAAGTAAGGGATTGTGACAGTATTTTAAAAGTTTGACGAGGGGGATTAAGTTCTGTTGCTTACATTTATTATTTGACGCTTGTTTATCATCGCCAATCCTTGTGTGAGCTTTCTGGTTCCCCGGGGGTTGATTCCGAGTTTCTCTTCGGGTGTTCTTCCAGTGATATTTTTTTTGTTGGTTTAATTCTCATCAAACTTATAAATATTGTTGTTTCTATCAGGCTGGAGCCTCGGAGCATACAAGGTCGTTAGGACCGAAGGGATCAGACCCGCACAAGGCAGCTATAATCAGGGACACTATTGAGACCCTCTCAAGGATAGATCATTGAATATCCTCATCAAGCTCATGAGTCATGGCTGTGGAATCCCTCGTGCTTTCTCCCTTCTTTGCCGCTCATGGAGGTATACTGTTCAAGATCTTCTAGGATTGAGGAGGAAGGAGAACATGGGGATGCGGATCCTCTGCGGCGCGTCCCTGCGACGCGCCGCTGCGCCCGCGATCCCGGCCGTCCATCTTGTCAAACACTTATGTCGAGACACAGTATAAAATTTTCGACAGCTCATTTGACCTAATTTTAAATATTTTTAAGTGAAACTTTAAACTATAAAGTTATATATTTTGATGTGATCTACAACTTTGTAGTTGAATATTTTTCAAAAAAATATCAAATATTATGTTAAAATGATAATCAAAATTTTAATTATCATTTCGGCACAATGTTTAGCATTTTTTCAAAAAATGTTCAACTACAAATTTATAGATCTTATTAAAATAAATAACTTTGTAATTCAAATTCTTTTGTAAAAATGTTTACAAATAGATCGAATAAGTTGCCGAAAATTTATACAAGTACAGAATATTATACAAATTTACGGCAACTCATTTGGCCTAATTTTAAGTATTTTTACGAGAAATTTTGAACTAGAAAGTTATAAATTTTAATTTTATCTATAGTTTTGTAGTTGAACATTTTTTAAAAAAATGCCAAATAGTTTGTTAAAATAATGATCAAACTTTTGATCATCATTTTGGTATATTATTTGATATTATTTTTAAAAATATTCAACTACAAAGTTATAAATCAAATCAAAATCTATATTTTGTAGTTTAAAGTTTCTCGCAAAAATGCTTAAAATTAGGTCAAATGAACTGTCGAAAATTTTATACTGTGTCTCGAGATAGATGCTGAACAAGATGGACGGCTGGGATCGCGGGCGCAGCGGCGCGTCGCAGAGGATCC
Source organism: Xerophyta viscosa (assembly GCA_002076135.1). Lineage (NCBI taxonomy): Eukaryota > Viridiplantae > Streptophyta > Magnoliopsida > Pandanales > Velloziaceae > Xerophyta > Xerophyta viscosa. Next base: position 358,222 of record MJHO01000132.1, on the reverse strand, counting down.
GCATCCGAGAACATGGAGATCCGATGCAGACGGCATGGCGTCTCCTTTTTTGTGTCCTACCTATTAATCATAACTATTTATACAAACTTTAGTTGTTAATTAGAGATATTAGTTTCCTGTAGTCAGCTGCTCCGAATGGTTTTAGTTTCGATGTGGTAACTTTTAGTCGAAGTTTGGTAGTCAAAAGTTTTTCGACATGTCATTGATGAAGGTGATAATTTTGTTTCGATGGTGATGAAAAATTGCATGTAATTGGCGAAGATTGTGCGTCACTTTATTTAAATAGCTATTGTTCTTAATGCTCGTTTTCTTGTATAGTGGAGTAATTTTAATTAATCCGATAATGTTAAAAAAATATTTATTTTTTAAAATTCTTTCATAATATTTTTTGTGATAATTATTAAATCAAATTAAAATATACATATATTAGTGTTTTTAAAACAAATTTTATATAGAAAATTTTTTTGATGTGCATTATAATTTTCGTATTAAAATTTTATTTAAAAAATATCTCTAAAAGTTAATTTAAAGCTTCGAAAGTTTTACTGATTATAAAAAATTTTAAAGTCTCGAAATATATAGTTAGAAATATCTTTTAAGAAAATTTTGAATGCAAAAATTGTAAATCATAAAAAAACTATTCAAAATTCTTTTACAAAATATCTATATATGTGTATTTGAAAATCCTAGATTTCTACTGAACAGTCTCTATTTTACTGTTTTATTTTTACCACAGACGAAAATACCTCCAGAGTGTCCCACTCAAACATTTAAACATCATTTTTAGGCAATAATTTTAACACCTCAAAATAAAAATTTATAAGTATTTTTTTAGAAAAACTTTCAGCATTAAAGTTATTTTCATGCTGAAAGTTTTTCAAAAAATATTTCTAAATATTTATTTTGAAAAATTAAAAAAAAAACAGTTAAAATAATTTTTAGGCTATTTTTAACACCCAAAATATATATTTAGAAATATTTTTCAAAAAAAGTTCAATAAAAATTGTAGATTTTATGATGACCTACAACTTTCATATTAAAAAAATTTTCAAAATATTTTTCTAAATATTTATTTTTGGGTGTTTAAAATAGCACTTAAAATAGGATTAAAATGTTAAAATATATGAAGATGGAGAGTTTTTTTTTGTGGGATAACTTTGTGGAGGCTGATTTGATGGAGTGAAATTTGAAAAAATTGTCTAGTAAAATCAGAAACTTGAAGGGTTCTGTCTTATAATATTCTTAAGCTAGTATGTGTGACATAAATTAGTTCGGATGGTGAAGTTAGGATCGGAGTCATCCAAAAGTTCCATATCCGAAAGTACCTGAACCAATTGTCAGAACAAAAAGGACTTGAAGAAGTCGGAAGTTAATCGCACGCAAAAAATTTTGGGACACACCCATATCTGCTCCTTTCTTAGTTTACAATCCGTTATTTTTAACAAATCAAAATACTTATTTAAAAATATCTTTTAATAAATATTTAAATATAAAAAATTATATTTTACATTAACTTTTGTATTTAAATTTTTTTAAAAAATATTTTAAATATATATTTTAAATTCTAAAGTTTTTGACGGATTAGCGAATTAATTTTTTAAATCCATTAAAAATTTAAAATCTCCAAATATTTATTTAAAGATATTTCTTTAAAAAACTTTAATTACAAACTTTATATATCATCTCAAAATTAATTTTTTAATAGGATACTGGTTATGAGCACGGACGTTCGCGCGGAAAAAATTACAGACGTCCTTGAAAAACACATTTCAAAGGAGGGAACACGCGTTTCTCACGAGGAAAAATTCGTTTTCCACGAACGTCCGTAATTTTTTCCGCACGGATGTCCATACAGAAAACCATTTTCTTTTTTAATAATCAAATATCCCAAAAAATATTAATATAAATATTCAAAATATTCCCGAACACAATTTTGAGACATAGACTAATTTATAAAAAAAAAAAATCCAAAATTAAGGGTCAATTTGCAAAACATTTCAAAATCTAATATCTAATTTTCCCAAAAATTTTAGAACTTCTCAATTCTTCTTATTTCCATACTGGACAGTCTTACATAAAACAACAATGAATCCGGTTACAAGTGTAGCTTCTTCAGTACAACTTTAACCCGACGAAACGAAGCAACCGAGGTCAAAGGGAAGTGTCTCCAGAAAAGATACCCACTCTGGGAACAGAAATGCCACTCTTTAAGATGGCGGCGATGCAATCTAAACCACATTTTGTGGATCCACATATCCCGATGCACAAAATATAGTTCTAATCGCATCAGCAATTTTGATAATCCTATGTATAGCAGCGCTCTTCTGCGAAATAGATGTCAGAACATGTCAGCTCTTGAGGAATAACAGCATAGATGGAGGGTCATATACTTTTATCAATCATTAACATGTTCCTATATTAACTGTTTGAAAAATCTGAAAAAAAAAAATTTATTAACATGTTGTTCCAATAAAGCAAATCAATAATATCTAAGCAAGTCTAAATCAATTACAGAATTGATGAAAAGCATTGACCTTCCGACTATATTCAGCAGGCGGATCCTTTTATTGATGTTACATCTGGATAAAAAGCTCAGGATGTGCCCTCTGCCCGCAGGACGAGCGGTTGGGGCGTGGTGGCCAAAACCATCACGTCCCGCATTCGAGGGCCGTGGGTGCACTAAAATGGGAATGTGCCTATGGCCGCGAGTTTACAGCGGTCACGGAAAAGTGGGTGGCTGGGTAACCCAGTACTCCATGTCTGGTCAGGAGGCAGACGCCAGACCGGGGTTTTACTCTTCTGCGCACACCTAGGTCCAAAATGGTCCTATAGATGTGTGTAGAAAATTGTGGTATGCGAGTTAGCGGAGACTCAGGAAGGGGTTGTACCTTGTTATCTCAAAAAAAAAAAAAAAAAAGCCCAGGATGTCCTATGTTAAAGATAGATGTTCAGAACAGAATCATAGACACAACTAAAAATTTAAAAGTATGGATTGATCTATCCCCCCAGGATTTGCAGACTTGCATGCTTATGTACTGATGTGCATGTGTATCTCAGCGCTTGAGTGTTGGTTACTATGGTCGAGGGTCCAACGGAAATAGCCTTCTATAAAGTATAGTTGTGTACATCAGGATTTAATATTGGGTGCGTTATTGTTGTGGTTTATTAAAAACAGAGCCCTTATTATGAAATCTCAACTCTTTAGCACCAAGAGTGACACCTTATACAGTTGAAGTCATAAATATTGCCTTTCTAAGCAAAATCATATAGTGATATCCATCATATACCATAAGGTCCCTTTCGGAGGGGAAACTGGCAGAGTGGTAAAAGCTCTTTTCTTATGACCAAAAGGTCATGGATTCGACCAGTAGAAATCACCTCTTCCAAAAGCAGGACATGGTGACGTACATTACGCCAGAATTTGCCAGCACCGTTGCAGACGGCGCAGGAGCCATTGTGGTACCGAATAGTCCTTTTAATACCATAAGGTCCCTTTCCATCATATTTCAGCAGGAATCCATTGTTTTCAAACACGAGAATCAAATAGCATAATAGGAATACTCAACTCCTCTCACTTGCCAACTTTTAGGATGCTATAACCAGCAGGTCTTATAATTATAACAATCATTTTGTAGCACCAGGCAAAATGAAATCCTGGATGAGATTTCCAACATAAATCCTAGTTCAAGCAGCAGTCTAAGATTAATCAAACAAATATTGGAGCTTTCTAGAATTCAAGATTCCTTTGTCGAAGGTGAATTGAACAGTGGACGACGGATTATAGGTGTCTTAAATATAGTCTAATCCTACCCTCTAGACCCCGCTCAGGCAGAACTTTTACTAGGTTGATGATGAGTTCAAGACCACAATCTAAACATAATGGATCGCATTTAGAACAATATTCAGAGTATTCATCAAACAAAATTAGGGTCTGTTTACTTACTTTAGAAGTGAGAAAAGTGAGGCAAGTGGGAAACTCAGTTGCCTCACTTTCTCTGTTAACTTGAAAAAAAAAGTGAAAAAAGTGACTTTCTCCACTTTCCAATTACTATTCATTTCAATGCATTTTTCACTTTCTCCACTTCTCTCCAAATTGAAGAGAAGTGGGGGAAGTCATTATTGCATACAATTGTATATAATAATAGTAATAATACTATATTAATTTATTATTAAGATAAATTATTTACAATAAAATATATTAGTATATTATTAAAATAATAATATAGTAATATATTATTAAATAATAATAATAATAAATATAATATATCATTAAAATAATATTATTAATAATTAGGTATACTAATATAGTAATATAATAATAAAAATAAAAAATAAAAAAATATGATAATATTAAAATAACATTAATAATAATAAAATATATATTATTATATTTATAAAGTAGATAATAATAATAAAAATAAAATATATTGTTAATCATATAATAATAATAATATTATTATTATTATTATAATATATAATAATAAAAATATACTATTAATAAATTATTTATTTTTAATATTATATTAATATTTTAATTTATATATATTAATAAAATTAATATATAATATATACTATTAATATATTTAAATTATTAATAATATATAATTATTATTTATATTATATTTAAATCTATTTCATCACAGTTTATTCCCACTTTCTAATTACAAATAAACAAAAAAACTCAAACCTACTTTTCCACCACTTTCCATTCTCCCACTTCTCTCTCACTTTCCTCTTATCTACTTGCCTCACTTTCTCCAAAGTAAACGGCCCCTTAGTATCCGAGGGGTGGGGCGGGATTTTTTGTTGCTGAGGCATCCCAGTTTAAACAAATTGATTTCAAAACTACACCCAAACAAACTCCTCCAATAAGAACAAGCAGTTAGAATTTCAAATGTACCTATGACCATCCATCTTTCTAACAAGATTTCGGAGATTAACCGTTACTGTGACCTCTTATTTTCGTCTTCCAAATCCCCAACTAAGATATTTTTAATTAAAATGATAAACTACCATGTAGTGTACTTCGATGAGCTCCTACAACCTTATAGTTCAAAGTTTCTCTGGAGAAATATTAAAAATCGGCTACTAAACTACCGAAGTCTAGTTCAAATTTTCACTTTTTTTTTGTTTCTCTTTATTGTACCTTGTTTCTTAACAGATGTAACATAAACGTGATACTCATAAAGAATCTAATATGAACTTAATCGAAAGGAGTAACTCCCATGCATATACCGTAAACCAATGTCCTTCCAAGCTCTGAACAAATCCTTATTTAAGGCACCTGATCGATCGACTGACTGGGTTGCTGTTGCTTCTGCTTAGGCAACTGCCTCTGATTTTGCTGCTGCTGCAGGGATTTAAAGCTCTGTGAGTCGAACCCTTGCATAGCCTGGGGCTTCTCCTCAAAAATTTGCTTTCTTAGCACATCGTGCAGCTTCCCGAACAACTCCTTCTTCAACGAATCAAAAGCCGCATCAAGCCTATCTAAAAGCTCGGTAGAATTCTTGTTGTACATGAACAATCCATAGTACAAATCGAAACTGTCGCTGCAAGTGTTCTCCACAAGATTGAGCAGCGTCTCATACCCCTTGGTATTGATTGGAGTAGACTTCAGATCAAGCTTCGCGAGTATCCGTCCGACAGTATGCGTCAAGAACTGAATTTCCGCAGAGTGCCTATCGTGATCCCCGCAACTCATTTCAATCATTCGGCACCCTTCGCGCTCGAAGATGTCAAGGAATTTATTGCAGCGAGCGATTCGATCTTCGGACTGTGAAATTCTGACTTTGTCGAACACAAACGGAAGCCCCGCCCAACCGTCGCGGCCGGACTCAGGGCCGAACATTGGGTGCGTGCAAAGGATATCGAAATCAGAAGGCAGTGTCGATATCAGCAAAGTTTTTGGAAATTCTTTGACGGAAAGAACGTCGGTGAAGAGCGTAGATCGCCGGAGCCGATGAAGCGGTAGAGATCGAAGGACGTCTTGAGTGGATAGAATTGAAGTCGATAAGACCACGACGTCCGGGTGCTGTTCGCAGAGGTCATGAGGATCATGATAGAATGCGGCGCCGACGGCAGCGGCGGCGGCGGAGTGGTCGGAGCGGGAGTGAGCCAAGAGCTCGTGGCCTTGTTTGGCGAACGTGCGGGCGAGGAACTGGCCGAAGTTGCCGAAGCCGATGATGGCGATTTTGAGGCGGGAGGCCTGGTCGAGATCCGCGGCGGCGCGGGATTCGAAATCGAAAGATTGAGCTGCGTCGAGGGCAAGGATCGAGAGCCGGGACGGCGGCGCCGCCAAGAGGCGATTAAGTGATCTGCGGCGGGAGGGAGGAGAGTAGAGGAGGATGGGGGAGTTCGAGGGGAGAATGCGAGATAGAAGCATCGTGATGTTGATCTGTGATTCGGCGGCGTCAGCGGGGAAGATGGTGTAGCGTATGACAGATAGTAGATACTGAGCTCATAAACGCCGGTTAGACTGCAAGGGCGTAAACGTTTCCGTTTATACACCTCATTATATATCTTTCTTATATTTAAATAAAAAAAAATTTTAACTATTTTTTTTTAAAAGAAAATTTAAATAAAACTTATTAATTTTAATAAAATCTACAACTTCAAATTTAAAACTTTTCTAAAAATTACTTCCAAATAAATATTTTAGGGCTCTAAAGTTTAACAGATTTAACGGATTTTAAAACAGTTTTTAAATCTATTTCATATATGTTAAATTTTGGACTCTCAAAACATATTTTTAGAAATATTTTTTGAAAAAATTTTAAACATGAAACTTGTAGATCTCATCAAAATCTACAACTTTTATGTTAAATTTTTTTTCAAAAAATACTCATAAATAGATTTTAAAGTCGTTACACGAAATGACGTGATTTAACCGTTACATCCAAGAATTCATCCGGAAAACTAATTTATCTGATTTAATAAAATTTATGTTTTCTTGCCCTATTTAATTAGATCCGATATTTTTATGTTTCTAATTTATTTTAGTTTTAAATATGTTTTTTGCCCTATTTAATTAGATTCGATATTTTTATGTTTTCTAATTTATTTTAGTTGAAATATGTTTTATTATGTGAAATAATACAAAAAAAAAGTAATTTTTCATTCTAAAAAATATAAAAATACGTAAATATTTACAAACATCCACGAAGATTACTATTATTTTTGAATATCTTGGAATACATACATATATCTACGAACACCCACAAATATATACGAACATCTACAAATATCTTCGAATACCCATGAACACCATATACAAATATCCACGAACACTTTCGAACACCTATAAATAATTATGAACACTAATAAATATTTACAAATATCTACGAACATTCGTAAACACCCACGAACACCCCATACAAACACCCACGAATACTCCATAACATCTATGAATATCTACGAACATTCCATACGAATACTCCATAACATTCATGAACACTTTCGAACACCCACGCACACATACTAATATTTACGAACACCCACAACCACGCATGAACAACCATGAACACAAAAAAGATCCACGAATACCTCCGAACACTGATAATTCCAATTTATATAAAAACATTTAGCATTGATTATATATTAATTCTATTAGTTATTGGTTGATTGTAGATGAAAAATCTTAAATTGGTGCTAATTGTATATTCGAAGTTCAAGTAGTGGATCGTAGTTTTCTTCGTGTAATTCTTGAAAATTTCTTGAATGGATTAAAGTTATACAAGCAAACGGAGTAGATGGTTATCATTAAAGCAACATAAACAATCAAGGCGATAAAGAGAACGGTTGGATGGAAGTCAAGCAAAAAGGAAAGCTCAAAAGAGAAAAAAAAATACAAGGAAAAAATAAGAAAAAATCATAAAATTGGAAGCCGAATGCATATTTATATAACCGTTTGTTGTAGCAAAAGGGGAGACTTTGGGGCCTGAGCCCTTTATAATCATGAACTAATTTATATATAATTTCTTTTTTTTTCTCAATTAAATAAATTTAATTATTGAGTACATAATTTTTAGTCCTACTATAAAATATTAATATTAGTTATCAAATTAATTCAGAACAAACTCTGGCTTAATTTCGTAGGTTTCAAACGACATAATATAATTGAGTAAGTTGGCAACTACTCAACTATTGTGTCTTGTGAAAGATACCACGAACATATATAAGATAGAGATATCTACATAATTCATGCACCATAAAAAGTCCATAAAAATAAATAAATTTTTCTCTTATCAACCTTCATATATAGATATAGTTGGGGGATAAAAGAAAGGTAGTTCTAATAATATATCTTGAGATAGAATATTAGATAATAGAGAGACTTGCTGAAAATTAAACCAAAGTTATTCTAAATGCTAGATAATTAAATTAGATTGTTATAGTAACTAAAAATTATGTACATCATCATTTTGATAATTTGATTACAATAATTATTCTTTTAATTTCGATTGTTAAATTGGTACTCAATAAATTCAATCATCATGGAAACGATTACTCTATTCACAGTATATGATTTGAGCGACTCGTACACTTATTAAAATTTCACGCATCAAGTTTTGTTTTTATTTTTTTTCATTGAAAAAAGAAAGAAATTATATATAAATAAGTTCATGATTACAAATGGCTCAAGCCCCAAAAGTCTCATCTATTTGCTACAACAAGGGCTATATATATATATATATATATATATATATATATATATATATATATATATATATATATATATATATATATATATATATATATATATGTGTGTGTGTGTGTGTGTGTGTGTGTATTAGCTCTCAACATTTCTGAATTTTTCTTCTTATTTTCTTGTAAATTTTTCCTTCATGCTTTCTCTAATTGTAGTCCATAATTGCTTTATTTGCTTTTTGTTTTCAATTCTCTTCACCACTTTATCTTTAAATACATATATATAGCTCCAATTTAAAAATCTTTCACCTGGAATCAATCAACAAATAACAAAATTAGTGCATAATTAATGCTAATATATAAATTAGACTTATCAAACACCCAAGAATACCTACGAATATTTCCAAGCATCGCGAATACCACGTTGCTCGTCATTGTTCGTGGGTGTTCAAGAATATTCGAGAACATTTTTTAAGTGTGTGTGTGTCTATAAGTGTTCTTAGGTATTTTTATGCATAGTAAAGGAGTCTATAAATATTTGGATTACGTAATATGATATTTCCATACGTTTTTAAGATATTTTTCATCTTGAATAGTTAAGGAAACACCGTATAACGTTATCTAAACACTTAAAGACTTATCT